>BMAV01019588.1:80598-167671 GCA_019973955.1 Trichonephila inaurata madagascariensis
ATCATTTTTAAGAGTTAAAGTGAGTGAATATTAACGTCGCCCGGTTCAGCTACACGAGGGCTTTTGGCGACACACCACGTAATTTTGAACCATGGTCAAGTGACGTGGACGACACCTGAGCTGGCACCCCTTCTCCTAACTACCACACCACATCAACGGGATTACGTTTCAGCTCACGACAGATTTAACGTAAATCGCTGCCCTACAAGGCGGGTCTTTAGTGGTACGGGGCTCGAACTCATGACATGCCTACCATGACTCGATACCTTGACCACTGGGCTACCGCAGCCCCTTTAAAAGTTAAAACTGAGTTAAAAAAGTCATTCAGTCTTTTCGTATAAGAATATTTTAGCTTTGGGGACTGATGGTACTTTAAAGTACCAATTTAATTAATTAGTTCTAACGGATTAAATTTCCCAAATTTGAGTATTTTGTATACGTATATCCCTTAGTTTCCAATGTAGTGATTTAAAAAAAATATTGCATAAAAAATATTGTAGTAAATCACAATGCGTTAGATAAAGAGGGTTAGTGTAATGAATAAAAAAAGTTAATCCGAATTAAATTTATGTTGTGAAATATGTGTTTTTTGAATAATTTTCTCATTGAATTTAGTATTATTCTATTTATTTGGTAAATTATAGTGAGAAATAATTTTTAGATAGCCCTTATTTACTTTTGTAGATTGAAATTGTTTTTAAACTTCAAATATATTATTAAGACATACTTTTCTTTTAAAGATTATTTTTGAATGATTATTGAATTAAACACCATATAATATGTTGAATAAATTGCAACTCTTATTTTAAGAATGATGTGGGAGAAATCGTACAATTTTCATTTCTAAATCGGGGGAGGGGGGGTCCCCTTGTCCACCCAACGTTGGAGCAACCTCCATTGTACAAAACATACAACTGTTCATATTCATTGCTCAAATTGTAAAACTGTAATTTACACGTGTTATGCAGCTCTATTTTTTTTCAATATATTGCAATCAGGGAAAAAATAAATTTCAAGTTTTCATCTCATCATTTTAATTTGTAGCCATAATATTGAATAGGACTTATTACCTTCTCATTATTGTTCTTTGTGTGAGATAAATAAATAAATTTATGGCAGCATCACGAAAAACTTTTTATAGAGAGAGGGAACTTCTTTTCCCTTTTTGTTGATAAAACCACACAATACAAAATATAAATATATATATTAAGTCAGTTTTGTGTTAAATATTTCCGAAACGATCAGAAGTAATTATAAAAAAAAATATCAGTATTACATTTTTTAGGCAAAAAACACGAGGCCCCGTATAGAAAATTATATTTCATTGAAATTTAACATGCGGGAAGTTCACACTTTGATAATGAAACGATAAAAAATCCTAGAACCCAGAAAACGAAATCAATTCCATACTGAATATTAAAATCAGTGGTTGAAGGGCTCCTTACCCTCAGTGGCAATATATGGGAGCCGATGTAAGGAGTGAAAGAGATACCTAATTCTGGCACACATTCATCAATTGTGGATCCAGTTTCGATATTTCAAGAAATTCATTTCTGATGGCCAATCATATTCATTACATGTTCAATTGAAGAAAAAACTCATTACCGGCGTAGGAAGAGTGTCAACAGCAAGGAGGCAATCTAGAGATATTTAAGCCGTATGCAATTATCTTACCGGGAAATGACCCCAAAATGAAGCACCATCAAGGGTAATACAACACATTCCTGAAATCCCATAAACATATTGTTCAGCTGTTTGAGAATTAATTGCAGAATAACCAGGAAAATCTAATGTCGTAACAAAATGAATTCCACACAGTCACACCAGAAGTACTGAGTGTATGTCTGTAAAAACTAAGCAAAGTTGGGACATTTAGCATCGGAACCCTTCACAGATGGATCCGAAGGTCTCCTGCTCCAAGATAGAATCGAGATTATTACCAAGTGCTCTGCGATGAATGCCTGCCAGCAGCCAAAATGATTGGCTTCGTTACTAGTGTAATCAACGTTGCGGATGTTAGGAGTTAAAAGCAGATGTCTTCAAATTCGTGGCGAGCGTAATTCCATCACAACCCAAACTTTGTAAGATGTTGGTGGAAGGTTCTGAGGGGTATTGAAGATGTGGTAGTATGTCGGATGATCAACAATGATTCCTATGCATCTTGAGAGCTTTCATTTCGCCAAGAGTTTCTAGCAGTGACCATTGCTGACACATCATCTGCAGAGCTTGTATTTATGATGTAAGTATTGACCTATTGCTTGTGATATGACGTCTAGCTTCACGGACTCAGGTTACGTGACTACAATTGAAGTACTTCATTTGGCTATAAGGTATTTGACAACATTTTTAAAGCATTATTGACTTTGTTTTGGGGGAAGTGCGACTCTATCAATGAGAAAAGATACACCATCCACTATTGTTACTTGTTTTGAAAAATATTAATTACCAGTAGAAACGTAATCTATAAATCACTGTTAATATTCATTGACTATGAAAATTTAAGTATTTGCATAGATGGTATAAGGATATATGTATGGGAAATTTCAAGAAATTAGATTGTTTTGTAAGGTTTTTTTTTTTTTTTATTGGCACAAAACAGTATATATCAATAAAATTTAAGAAATAACAGCCTACACTCATCTGCACTGCAAAATTCATTAAAATTGAACATTAATTAAAGTAGAATTTTATCAAGTAAACTATTATTTAATGTTTTTCGAATAAATTTATAATACATCATTTTTTTTTAAAAAATATAGTTTAAAGTTTCTAATTATTGTCCATTTTTAAATAGTTCTCTGATTTCGTAAATTATTTAATATATATTACAAATACAGCATTGGCAGTATTAAAATTCACAAATCAGACGCAAACAGTAAGTGACTTATTTTGAAATTTAATTAAGAATTATTGTAATATATTTAAGAGAAAATTTCCCATTATTACTGTTAGAAATTCGTAGATTTTCATATATGTAGGATGTGGCGTGACACTACTTACATCAACTCAGTGCTGTTTAAAGGCGTAAATTTGTAAGCCATGCACTATCTCATAAAATTTGTTTCATTATGTATATCTTGTGTATTTTACTATGTACGATAAAATGTTTTCCCTTGGCAAACAATGTAATCATAATTATAAGTTTTATATACTTTGAATGCTTTTATTCTGTGTGAAAATACTTTTTCTATCATTCTGATGTATGGAAATACTTAAAAAAATGTACAAAGAATCAATAGGCCTTTCTTACACACCGATATAAGTTATTTTAAGATAAAAAGCTATTATATTCATGTATGGATGTCTGTTTATCTTTTCTTCCATTGAAAAAAGAGGAAATAAAATAGAGAATGAAATATGCTAGAAACAGCGGGAGCTAATATCTTGCAACATTGTATATAATAATTTACTTTTGTTTGAAACAGGAAACAATGAGCCTTGAAATATGAATTTAATATATTTTATTCATTAATAATTACAGCCTTTTATAGTTTCACCATAAAGCAAAAATGATAATTTAGAATGAAGTCGGAATTGCTTAGATTAATTTATTCGTCCAAAAATTTTATTCATTAAAAGTTGTGTTACAGTTATTTTCCCAATTTGTAAGAAGTTAATATGATACACATAAATTTTACATGTTTAAAAATACTCGATTATGATTAAAAAAAAAATGCCCCAAATACATCATGAAGATTAATTTTTTGTACATTTTACATATAAAATTATGAATAAAAAGGAATAAAAAAAAAATAATGTAACTGTGTAAAGGGCTATTTCGCACACAAGGATTCTCTCTTAAAACTAACTTGGAGTTTTTTCTTTAATGTTATTGGTTTTTAACTCCTCCTTCTTGTGATATGGTCGTTTTATGGTGACCATATCTTTTATTGTCAGCGTGAATTAGAGGTGTGGAATTCTCGAAATGAATCGACATTTTAAAATTCTTAATATGACTTAATTAAGAATATAAATTAAACTTCTCTAATAAATTAGATAAACTTATATTATAAGTGAGAATAAACCAAACACACAGCTGTAGTTAAACCTGATCGCGTAACTTGGATCACTTATCTAAATAATTATATTATCCGCCTACTTTCAATTCTGATAATATTACAAGTCCTAATATCAAATAATCAGTCCTACCTTGATTCAAGTTAAGGTTCAATCACTGTTCAGAGACTTTTAGGCGCGCGTGCAATGGTATGCACCTTGTAGTAATAGCTAGAAATCTTGGTAATCTTTTAATAGGCCGTGTCAATTCGCACTTCTATCTCTTCTAAACATAACTTTCTCTAAATTGCCATCCTGCTTACTGAAACTTCTGTTCTTTTAAATCTATCTTATTTCCATTTCACAATTGCATTTCACTTCTTGGATTTGGGTTGGAAAAGATTTGCCATTAATCTTGGCCGTCAAAGAACCCAGAGGTTATGTTACAGAAAAGACGCGTGAGCTCGTCACATTCTTACAAAGGGAACTTGACATGCAGATGTTTAGCATTATGTATAGTTATCTGAAGTGGAACTAAATAATAATAATATTATATCAGACCACATATTGCGGATCTCTTTACTATTGTGTCTCCAACCAATTAAATTAAAGTCATACTTTCTGAGTTTCAGTGGATGTTTATTATGATTGTGTAACAGTGGTCGGCATCCCTTCTAGTTGCATCAGATTGAGGCGGTCTCCACCGAAGGACACATTTCTAGTTAGGGGGCTAGTTGCAACTCCAATGATCATGAAGTTTCGCGTGGGAAAATATCCAAGACCGGGCACTACGACGTTTATGCTTTAAGGCAAGTCAACCTTTGACCTCCTTATATCCAGCCGATAGAGAGGTTACCGGCACAGTTCTCACGCCAGTCTCCAGTTTCAAAGTCCAACTTGTAAAGGGGACTAGGACCAATAACCGAATAGCAATCCCGGTTGCGTCCAAGCAGAAATGATTCTCTCACGTGTCACTTTTTTGGGCGGGAAGTATTCCACCTTCAAATAGACACCAAAAGGTGAAACCCATAGACTTTCAAAACGCTAAGGAGACAATTCTACAAGCTTCAATACTTTGCACACTTCAAGACTCTTCGACATTTAAGCATACTCCAATGGACACTCTTTCACCCTTACTATGACCTATGAAGGCAACATCTACGATCATACCAATATCTTCACAACGTAGCCTTTAACAAGAGTGATCCGACTTTAACAGCGAACTCAACAGCACTGCACATTAGCAATGTCGCTAAAAGATAAATAAAATTTAATTCTTTATAATTAGTTCTTAATAGTTGATCTTTCAATGATAAAATTAGGGTAATTATTTAATAAATGTATTTGAGAATATTTTTGCCAGTGTGATCAGTTAAATAGTAGATTCTACGCTTTCTTACATGTCTGATCCGAGTTAAAGTCGTCCAAGTACCGAGTACTCGGAATTATTTACGCAGACTTCCGAGATTACATCCCAATTGATCACCACATAAATATGCTATAACTGAATAATCTTAAATTATAAGAGTGAATTAAAAATGGTATTTGAATCAATTTTTAAATACATTTCTTTTTAAATTAAAGAAGTTTGAGATTTTAAAATAATTATAGTGATTCTAAATCATAAACAAGATTGACTTAAAAATGTATCAATATTATAAGAAAGTGAATAAAAGAGTCGAATTAAATTTTTTTCGATAACATTATTAAACAATGAAACAATATCAATAAGGTTAATTTATAAAAATTTTTTAAACAACAAACAGCGCATGAAAGTTTTAAAGTGTCAAGGCTATTATGAAGCATTGTATGAGACATTTGAAATAAATGAAGGTTCCAAAAACTCACCTTTACAAAATTAATTAAAATACTTCTCTGTTAATCAGAATCTCAAAATGTTATTATCAAGGAACAATAATACTAAATTCTTATTAAATGATAAAAGAAATTGATATTTGTAAAAATGAATGAAAAAAGTTAAATTAAACAGCATTTGTAACAATGAACTTTTCGCGAGGTCTATTCTTTCTAACTCGGGTTTATTCATCCAGCCAAATTGGCATTTTGAGATGGAACCACTCAATTCCGCAAACGAACGCCACTACCAAACAGAATATAAATAGTCAGCAAGATAGAAAATAGATAGTATACGGACAATATGACCAAGATAGTGCAACCGTAGTTATTGTCTCTTATTCCTGAATTACAGTTAGCTATTAGAAGTTAGTAGCAGATTTCTCTTTGGCGCGCGAATTCAGAGATTACATCTAAATAAAACTAAGTATCCGTTATTTCTTATTAATTATTGTCTTGCTTACATATCGCGTACGTAGTTCTAACGCTTAAATTAATAAAAGGAAATTATTGTGAATGTCTAATGGTCATCATTTCGTGACTGACTTAATGATGTCTGAATCATTACTGTATCTGAATTCCCCCGAGTATCTGGTTAATGAGCGTGACTTTCACCTCAACCAACACGAGGTGGGGTACCACAACACATTTAATGAATATTTAAAGTGCATTTTTCTTTTAATAATTTCTTTCTATAAAGACTAAAAAATATCAAAGTAAATTTAAGCAACTCATACCTACAATAGCGAACAAATTGAAACAATTAGGTAATAAATCTGCAAAATTTTAACGGTAAGGTAATAGATATTAAGATACAGACAAGGGGGGAAAAACAACAATAAAAAATGAGGTGATTGAATAGTTTCTAACGAGTCTTCAAACACCTTTGGTACTTTGACACTTTTAAAACTATTTACCACTCAAAAATAAAAATAAAAAATAAAAAAAGAAGATGAAAGCAAGTTAAATAAACTTCCTCGTAAGAGGAAGTTTTTCTTAAAAGGCGTTGGAATTTGATTTCACTAGCTGAACGACCTGCCATACAATCGAAAGAGGACAACCGGAAGTACGAGTTGGTTTTCGGAAGGAAGTGTGAATCAAAGCTCGAGTGCTATCATTACAGGGATTCGCTTTGATTCTTTCTTGAAGGAAAAGAGAAGAAATACCTCTTCTTTTTTTTGTTCGTCTTTAAGAAATGCTCTATAAAAAGTCCCACATGATGAATCAGATTTTCATCTGCAACTTTTATTTTATCTTGACATTCGAACTTAGAAAATGGTTAATGTGAAACTTTCACTGAACAAAAATAGATATTTTTTATTCTGTTTTGAACTTCTGCCTTTCTTTATATGGATAGAATGGAATTCTATATTCAAGTTACTTTTAAGATTAAGTACTTTTCAAATTTCGGAGTTTTTGAATTGAGTTTCACACAAATTGTTTCATTAACTAACCACCTTAATTACGACAGATGGATCGATTTTTTTAGATGGTGAAGATTATAACAATTGAAGCAATTATACCAATGATTGTTTGTATGATGATATGAATATAATAGTAGGGAAATAAAAGTCCTAATCATTTAAATAGAATTAACGTAATAAATTTTAATCAAATAAGATATGATATTAGCTCTGTATTATATTCAAGATATTTAATAAAAATTCGTTTATCGATACAATAGCACATTATATGATAAAGCTTGAGATGAAAGCCTTCATATGTTATAAAAGATTAAGTATATATATGTTACCGATAAAGTGTAAATCCGTTATTTCATACAATAACTAGATATTTCATGAAATACATAGACTAATCAGTTAAAGTATATAAAACTACTGAATTCTACGATTTAACTAGGTATTCCGTAGAATAATGATTACTTTATCATATATATTAAAATAAGAAAACGGCACTCGAAAGTTCTTTGAACCGATTCTAGCTGCTTTGGGAAGGATTTTTCCGATTAGGAACTACAGATGGCCAAATAAAACAATTGTACTCAAGATATCAGTTCAATATAAACTGCTGTTGTACAAAAATGCAACACCATGAAGGAATCATCAGAATTAAATGAAATTTAGTGCACAAACGACTTGTATTAGTACAAATAAATGACGAAATTTTCAAAGCAAAAAAAAAAACAATACTAAATGTCCGAAATCAGTATTTGGTGTATTCACCACGCGCTGCAATAAGTGCTGCTATATGACGTGGCATGAAGTCAAATAGACTTGGAATGTCTGCTTGTGAAAGAGAATTCCATATTGCTTGTATGCGCAGCTTGTCTTTTGAAGCTGCAGGACGCGGATCACGAGCGAGACGCCGACCAATCAAATCGCACACGTGCTCAATAGGTGACATATCAGGCGAATAAGCAGACCAAGGAAGAAGTTGCATGTGTTGAGCACGGCAGAAGTCTCGAACAGTCTTTGCAACATGTAGGCGTGCATTATCCTGTTGAAAGATAGATCCAGGGGTGCCTTGAAGGAAGGGAACGACTTCGGGTTATACCACTTGACGGACGTACTTGTTGATATTGAGATCACCCTCAATTTGTAGCAAATTGGATCGTCCATGATATGAAATCGCACCCCAAACCGGGTGTTAGGCTACTATGTCGTTCTATAACGCACTCTGGAAGGCAGCGTTCCCCGGAATAGCATCTAACATGAATGTGGTCATCATGGTCCTACAAATTGAAGAGTGATTCATCTGCAAAGACAACTTGTTGTCAATTAGCTTGTCAGGCTCTGTGCTCATGAGCCCATTGTAGACGCAGCCATCGATGGTTTGTCGTGAGGATGATCTTGTAAAAGGTCACCCTTGCACGCAATCCACGGTGCCGCAGACGTCGAAGAATTGACGAAGCCGACATTAGTACACTTATAGCAATAGACCAACGTGCTGTCAACGGCCTGTAGGAAGTTGTACGGTCATTCACCGTCATGCGCGCGGATCAGGTGTCGATCCTCACGCGCTGACGTCACCTTCCGTCATTCACTGCTAGCTTTTCGAGTTTTTCGGTGCTTGTCGGTCCACTGCTCCAAACTCGCGTCACTGTGGAACTGCTACGCTGCACACGAGCTCCTATTGCGTGATAGGAATATCCACCTTCTCGAAGGCCGATAATCTTCCCTTGTTCAAACTCTATAAGTTGTTGGAATTTCTCCTTATTTCGTAGTGGATGCATACTTAGGTCTCATTAAACGTTCGCCACTAACAAATAATCATTAACTATTTTCAACATCCCTCGACAGCCTACTATTTATACTCTTTCAGCATCAGTTCAAAGGGTACTGCGCACACCACGCATGCGCGGTGGCTCTGAAACCTTTTTTAAAAAAATTTTTAAAAATAATTTATTTTTGCAACATATTTTCCCCCCTTTCTGTTTAACTAATATTAGCAATAATAATTTATACTTTCTGATTTTTTTCCGTATTGTTTGTGAATTTTTCATCCGCAAAATGTGTAAAGTGTATTTTTCAAGAGATTTAAGCTATTTATGATCAATTAATTTATAAAATATCTTTGAAATTGTTTATTTTTAACTTTAATGGTCTATCCTTAGTTATTTCAGGGAATACCTAGTTATTTCATAGAATAACTAAGAGAAATATGAAATTTTTCATCGATTATATACTTTAACTAACTTGTCTAGTTATTTCATGAAATACCTATTTATTCTTTTAAATAACTGGATTATACACTTTAACGGTAACATATATACATACATGCTTCTGAAATTGTTGCTCTCTTCAATATTATTTACCATATGATGCTTTAGATTTATCTATTTATTTCACACACGAGCATACTATTTTAAATCTTCTTCGAATTTTTCCCAATTTGATACGATCGTATAATTTTAAAAGGAATAAGACAGCAACTAAATTTAATAAACTTTAAATTTCCTTTAAAACATATTTTGAAAATAATTTGGCACAATTTTACATTCAGTGTTAAAAAAGACAGCAAAACATAAACCGATCCGTTAGAATTTGGGAGCAAGGATATGATATATTTATTTTTCCTCAATTTACATTGAGTTACTTGCTTCTTGAAAATAATATAAGTATTTAAATTTAATAAATAATAATATTACTGCTGCAAATAATTATTTTAGCATTTTTGCTTACACTTGAAGATTAATTGAAAGATCTGAGGTCAATGAACGTTGAAGCATTTCTAATTCAAATTAGCCTTGAGAAACAGGCCTAAATCCATCAAACACATATATAAAATACCTCCGAAGAAAAAGGAATCGAGTAAATCACTGTAAAAAATGAACTTAAGAAGGACGCTAAAGAAAAATTGAAACCATTCCAGATCACTGAAATTTGAAACAATAACAATTCCTATTTTATACGATAGAGTATTTTTTATTTGTGAATGCTAATGATTGCTGAAGTGCATAAGTCCTATCTTTAAGCAAATGAATCACGCCTAGTCATTGTTGCCTTACAGCATGCAAAACAAATAAATGAATTATGTAATTAAATACTAGAGATTTATTCATATGAATAATTTATTAGGGATTAATTTTGCATTACTTGTGTGTGTTTTCGTTTTCATTAGCATTTCATTAGAACTAAACGTCTGGTATATTGTGATATACTTTAATTTTGATCCATGTCTGCTGATAGGGATAATATTCGAACAAGGATCTAGCTTGGGTAGCACGTTGGATTAGGTGTGTCCAGCTTCTATTACTTACTTTGATGAACTTGGTTTATCCTGATAACATGCAACTGAGGTTCAATATTTATAAGAGTTTTGAATAAAATAATGCATAAGCTAATTCGTAACTTAAGAATTTATTAGTAAACAATTTTTCCCATGAACCAAGTACCGTAAAATCCGGCGTATAAAGCGCACTTTTAACACAGAAAATAAGATCGAAACTTAAGGGTGCGCGTTATACGCCGAGAATAAAAACGATAGCTTTAAAATCACAAAAAAGATGAGCATAAAAAAAAGCTTACTTTTACATCTATCGAAGTATTGTTTATTTAAAAGAAACGACTTGCCTTACGAACTAAAAGAGTTGTACTTCTAGAAGTATACTATTTTTTTCAAAAGTCTGGGACAAAATCTCGGCTAAATAACTTCAACTTCAAGCAATGTGTACTGATAATTCAGATTTCTAAGTAAAAAAGGGGGTGAGCGTTATACGACGAATTTTATGGTATATACATGTAACAGTAGGCAGTGATTATGTATTTGGATTGTTGACATATCGGTTTTCAGGAAAATTCTTCAGAATTATGGTTCATCTATTTTATTTAACACACACATAACGCAAAATGACATCCTCATTGGTATTTCACAATTATCCTCAAAATAGGAAAATGACATCACGACAAAGACACGAAGACACGCTGCAGCCTGTGACACATATTGAAGACGAAGACAAAGAGAGAGAGGAACGCTGACGTCTCTGGGAAATGGAACGCGAAGCGTTCCTCCATCCCATATCGAAGTTGTGTATGTGGCCTGATGTGGAAGGGCCTGGCTGGGAGAGATTGTCCTGATTGGTTGTGGGATCGTGGTAAGGAGGCGTGGCTATAGGAGCAGTGAGGGTCGTATCTTGGGTTTCGGCGGGAATGTCCTGAAGTTTGATGAGTGGGATGTTTGATTGGTCCATGGCACTGGGAGAGTAGGCACTCTATTGGCTGCACTGATGCTTTGGAACTGTACAAAGAGGAGGGGTATAGAATGCTAGCCTGTGTGGGATACCATGAAGGAATTTAAGTTTAAAAAGTTAAGAAATAGAAAAATAAAAAAAAGAGAAATTTAGAAAAATACAAAGTCACTCGCCACACGGAGAGTGACTAAGTTAATTGTTAGGGGGGGAAATAGGAGTCTAGGAGAATTCTCTTAGGTCTTTTTACATCTGGCACTGGATAATAGTTATTGAGTTTTTGAATATTTTCATTGTCGATATTCGGTAGATTATTGAAAAAGGAAATAGCCAGTTTTTGAATATAAGCTTTAAAGGGGAGAATTTTAATATCGTTATAAATAATTGAATTTTTAGTATATCTATCTGCTTTAACTATGTTTCTAATTAACGAGTTCTGAGCAATCTCGAGAATTTTTAAATTAGAATCTGCAGCATATTCCCACACAGGCGAGAGAGAGAGGAACAAAGAACTCTTGCTTTTTGTACTGGGTGGTGGCATGACTTCTAAGAAAAGCTTTGATTGGTCAGAAACTAGCGCCCGTTAGTTTCTGACGCAATCTTGCTATTCGATTACAATTAAAATCCCGACCATGTGGACAGCCCGGTTAAAATAATTATACGTGAGTCCTGAAGAGGACTGGACCAAATAATTAAAAAGTTATAAAAAAATTATATTAGAGGGAATTATTATATATATATTTGTTGCACCATAAATTAGATGAATTTAATTTACTAACTTATTAGAGTGTGTTGTTGTATATTTATGTAATAATTCAAGTTAATTTTCTCTTGAGGGATTTTAATCCATAATGTTCTTGAATCCTCCAAGACTTTGTGTGATAATTAATTTCCAGCTTAAGAGCCTAACGGGAAATAACTAAACTTCCAGCGTTTTTAAATTAAGGATGATGAAATCTTGCATCACCCCCGTATTCAGACCAATCAGAAAGGCCTTTAACAGAAATTACTTTATTTTAATAGCTTCCGGCTAGCCATCAATATAAATAGACGAGAATTCTAGAGCAGGCAAAGAATATTTTTGTAAATGCCCTAAATTTAGTGTGTGGTTGTCCGCGAGTATTTGTGTAGTGTTTCTTCTCTGTTCAGAGATATTTATCTTGATTTGTTAAATGGTCTCACTCTTCTGAACTTAATGTTCAAAAAAGACAATGGATGTTTTGCATGGATAAAAAAATAAATCTGGTTACACTTATTAGTTCAATTTTAAATGAATCTGAGTACATTTATATTAGATAGATAATGAGTTCTTAGACACATTAAATTAATTTAATTTAATTAGATTTGCTGCTTTCAAGATAAATCAATACATAATTAATTTAAAAATGATATTCAACTAGTAATTTTCAACTAATTTGCTCTTTATTTATTCATGATTCTAATAATTTTAATGAGTTCAAATAACAATTTCTTCTAGCTACCCGAATTTACATAATTCCCATTGATGCAGGAGATGACATGGGAACAATAAAGGAATAAGAAAGAATTGAAAATTGTTGAAGTAATAAAGACTTTTTAAATCACTATAATGGTTAGCACATATAATGTATTCATCCCTTTCATTTTTTTTCCTTAAGTAAAATGTAAGACACTTTAAGGGTTAATAAAAGAATAACCAAAATATTTGTCATGACAGCCAAAGTTATGCAGATTCGCTGCGTTGTAGTCGGGCGCCTTTAACTTTTATAACAACCAAATACAAAAATACATGATTCGCATCTCAATAAGAGGTTTCTAAGAATTAGTGTAACCCTGCTATGTAAATCTAATTGAAATACAATTAAATTGAATTATCTGTAAACACGAGATTACTACTATTTATATTAAACATGTGATATTAAAAAAAAAAAAAAGAAAAAAAAAAATTTAAGGAATAAATCAAAATTTAGAAATTTATTTGAATTAATTGAACATTTTAATGTATTACTCAAAGTTTCTGTTTCTTATTACAAACAAAAATGTACCCAAAGAAGTTACGTAAGCAAAAGGAAACGAAACAAAACTGGAAATAATTTTAAAAGTATTAAATGAAAATTATAAATAAACGATGCCTTTAAAATCCTTTACTTAATAAAAGTGTTTGTAATATGGATTCTTAGAAACACATTTTACTACTGATCAAATTCGATAAAAAAAGAAATATATGTTTCATGGAAACTAACTGTTGTTGATAATTGTCAACCTCAACTTCAATTAAAAAAAATGTCCCTCTGCATCAATACAGAATTTTTTTTTTGGTGGAGAGAGAGTTTTAAAGTAGAGTATTAGTCTCGATTAAAATTTAAATTAAGTAAATGTAAAGCAGCCTCAAATTTTATTTAACAATAAAGATAAGTAAGATTCTATGAGGTATTACTTCATACATGCGGTTTTCTCCACTGCAGAATCTTCCTGTTAAGTAATTACTTCCCAACGGTCGGTTGGTTTCTCGTGCGAATATCCATTATAGTGCCAGAAGTATCTAGTAGAAGTAGAAGTACCAGAAGTATCCAATAGAGTACTATTCCATGAGTATTTAGAAGAGAACAATGCCAACATATAAATTCTGAGGCAAGTCAACTTTTGGCTTTGTTTTGGTCATGGCTTGGAAGAAATTTGTACAGTTTTCCCGCCATTCACCTACTTTTAAATCCACCCCACGAGGAGTGACAGGAGACCAATGTCTGATTAGTAATAAGGGCTACGTTCAACACAAAACCATTCGGTTTCTTTCTGGACAACACGACTTCCTTTGAAAAAGTGACAAAATCCACCTTTAAGGAGACACAAAAAGGCGAAACCTGAGACTCACTTATGGACCAGATCAAACTCCAGAATACTGCCTAAATCTCGAACTTAAGGGCAGTGACAAACTTTGAGACCT
Organism: Trichonephila inaurata madagascariensis; assembly: GCA_019973955.1. Classification (NCBI taxonomy): domain Eukaryota; kingdom Metazoa; phylum Arthropoda; class Arachnida; order Araneae; family Nephilidae; genus Trichonephila; species Trichonephila inaurata. The sequence continues at coordinate 95,019 of BMAV01019588.1, forward strand.
GTACCATTGCCGTCTTGAATACAGCAACATAGCCAACCAGAAGTTGTAACATCGGCAATCCCTGACATTGGCAAACCCTAAAAATTATGCAATTCATTAAAAAATTATAAGGAATATTTTATTGAAGGTATTATAAATTTCTACCTCAGATTTCTGTCAATAATTTGGTATACTGTGTGTCAGTATTAAATTTTACACTTTGACTTGGGGTAAGAATTTACAAGAAACTTTTAATTCCTATTTTTTGTGATATATTATAGAAGAGAGAGAATTTTCGTTTAATGCACACCAAATAAATATCCATCTTGAACATAGTGAGTTTTATTGGGAATATAAATGAAACAAAACAGTTAAATTTGTCAGTAAACAATAAATCTGTAAATTGTGAATATTAACCTAACTGGATAAATATTTAAAAAAAATTTAAAACACACTGTATAACAATTAACAATTTAATTTTTAGCTTTCCAAGCATCAACCAAACAACTGTGGTGAATATAAATCGGAAATTGTTTGAAAGATGTTACTTTGGAAAAAAATCAACAAAAAATAATACCCAACTCCTGTGATGGGAAGAGAAAAAAAATGACACTAGCAACCTTTTCTCTCTTATAAGAAAACACTAGAGAAAAAGCGTTTTAGACTAGCGTTTCCAGGGATAATGGTGACGACTCTTGTAATTTTTAAAGTCAATGAGATCATGAGGACTACTTCCGCCTTAGCTTGTACCTTATTCTCTTAATTTTGGAACTTTGAAGTATGAAGATATTGAAATCGCATGAGTTATATTTATTGATCAATACTTCCAATGTTTTTCAGTTGAATCTTTATTAGAATGCTGCCAGCCATACAGTTCATGATCTATAATACTGGGGCACTTCCACCTGGGTAAAAAGTGAATTCCTTTTTACCAAGTGCGAACAACAACAAAATCATTCAGAAAGTTAAGCTAGTTTACTTTTGCTGATTTAGATACACTACGGGGTATTGAAAATACAAACTTTAAGGATTGGAAAAAAATTATACAAATTCCCGTGTAGTAGCACCTCACCGAGTAATGCAAATCACCAGTTAACATTGAGCTCACCGGTATACATTGAGAAGGATAAAAGGGAAGCATCCTGCAGAACAGGCAATATCCATACTTTTATTTCTGCTGGATAAATCACTGTGAAGTTTTTTCAGAGGATAATTTCAATGCTTCTGTATCGACTTACATCATTTCCTGTCGTTTCAATGCTAATGGCCTGTACTCATAGCATCTTTGAAAAGACCATAACACAGACTACTCCCTTTGGAATGGTGCCGGACTAGAGTAATGCGGTTGTAGAAATGGCACAGGTTAGTATTTTTAGAGGAATCATGCTTCGTGTGTACAGAGATATTTTCCGTGGGGGGTGTCGGGTCCAATCCGGTTGCATCTGTAAAATATCTTAACAAGAAAAAACACTGAATTAAGGTTTGGAGTTACATCGCATACCACAGCAGGTCACCTCTTTTTTTCATATTGTTGGCACTTTAACTGTCAAATGATTCTTGGGTAATGTGCTTCACCTAGTGATACTCCCTTACTTTCGGGGGTCAGCCAAAATACCCTTTACCGCTAAGATAACGCTCAACCACATATAACGCCCATTAGGCAACTTGCTAAACTTTTTCACAAATTTTTCACAATTTTTTTTATAAGAAACTTTTTTCAATGAAATCACCAACTGCTTTATATCTTTATTTCCATCAAATAAAAAAAATGCTACAAACTTTAGCATCATTATTGTTTCTTAAATACTATTAGGCTTACATTCTTTTTGCTATTTCATTTTATTGCACATTAAACTTGATTATTTTCTCTAGAATTCAATGAAAATATTAGGTTGGGGAAATAGAAATCCATTATTTTTTCGGTAGATGGTTGTAGTGTCGATATCTCGTGAAGTATCGATCAAATAATTTCAAATTTGTGCTTGCTGTCAAGTTGCTATTTCACACTAAAAAAATTATTCTGCTATTTTTTTGTTTGGTCCATTCAGTTGTGAGTTACAGGGTGTTAAAAATTGGAGTCAACAAAGAGAAAATTCGGTTCTTTTTACAGTTTTCCTTCGATAAAGGCGAAAGTGCAAGCCAGGTGGCTGAAATTGCGAATGGTGTTTATGGTGCCGATACTGTAACAGCTAATTACGTGCAATTGTGGTTTCGTCGATTCCGTTCAGGTATTTTTGATGTTAAAAATGCACCTGACACAGGCAGGCCTGTCGTCGAAAAAGTCGATAAAATCACAAAAATAATTGAAGTTGACCGGCATGTTAGTAGTCGTAGAATCGCCCAGGAGCTAAGGATCGACCATAAAACAATTTTAAGCCATTTGTGCGAAGTTGGATTAAAAAAGAAGCTCCATGTTTGGGTGCCACACAAATTAACACCAAAAAAACATGATGGATCGAATTTCCATCTGCGAAGCCTTGGCCAAACGGAATGAAATCGATCCATTTCTTAGACGGATGCTGACTAGGGATGAGAAATGGGTTAGATACTACAACACTGTGCGAAAACGATCGTGGTTAAAGTGCAGTGGGGCAGCTTAAACAGTGGCCAAACCAGGACTAATGGCCAGGAAGGTCCTACTGTGTCTTTGGTGGGACTGGAAAGGAATAATTTATTATGAGTTGCTTCCGCATGGCCAAACACTAAATTCAGATCTCTACTGTCAACAACTGGACCGTTTGAAGCTAGCGATAGACCATAAATGACTAGAATTGGCCAACAGAGGATTTGTTGTGTGCCATCAGGACAACTCCAGGCCACACACTTCTGCAGTGACTTGACAGAGCCTCTGGGAGCTTAGTTGGGAAGTTTTAATGCATTCACCATGTAGTCTGGACCTAGCACCAAGCGATTAGCAACTTTTTCTCGCATTGCAAAACTTCCTGAGTGATAAGAAATTGGGATCAAGAGAAGATTGCGAAAATCGATTTCTAGATGTTTTCGCCAATAAGCGCCAATACTTCTATGAGAGAGGTATTATGAAGCTACCGTTAAAATGACAACAAATTATACTACAAAACGGTGCATATTTGACCCAAATCTGAAAATCGTAAGCATGTTAAATAAAGTTTTGATTTCCATGCAAAAAAAATGGATTTCTTTTTCCCCAACCTAATATTTGATTGTAAAATTATAATTTTTATATATAAAGAACTTTCTTTTATCAAAAGTCTTTCTTTTATAATTAAAGATAAATCCAGAACAATAAAATCATTTACTGTTTTGTCCTAAATTATTGAATAAAGCATCCAACACAAGTCCCGGATATTTTTCATTTATTAATTCAATATATATGTTACCGTTAAAGTGTATGATTCAGTTATTTCATAGAATAAATAGATATTTCATGAAATAACTAGACAAGTCATTTAAAGTATATAATAAATAAAAAATTTCATACTTTATACCTAATTATTCTGAGAAATAACTGGTTATTCTATGAACAACAAGATCGTTAAAGTGAAAAATATACAATTTTAAAGTTATTTTATAAATTAACTTGTCATAAATAGCTAAGATCTCTCGAAAAGTACGTTTTACCCCTACTGCGGAAGATTAATTGATAAATAATAAGAAAAAGCGGATGATATATTTTTTTTGCTCAGATGGCTAACATTAGTCAAACAAAAAAGGGGAAAAAATGTGTTGTAGAAATAGTTATATTTAAATATTATCAAAAAAATACATGATGTGAAGAAAAACTGTTGCTTCATAAAGACAAAGTGTAAACTTTTTCAACAAAAAAGTAAGAGAAATTATTTTAAATTTTATGAAATACCTTTATTTTACTTTTCATTATTTTATAGATCAAAGATTGCTGTGATGACACTTTGAATTGCATTGCATACTATTTTTGAAACATGCACACTTTCTTACTATTACACATTTTTTTTCATTGCAAAAAAGCTATAAGCGGTTCCAAATTGAATTAATGCATCTAGAACAGGTTCAAAGAACTTTTGAGGGTTGTATTTTATACTTTAATGATCAAGTAATCGTTATTCTATAGAATACCTAGTTAAGTCATAGAGTTCAATAATTTTATATACTTTAACTGACTTGTCCAGTTATTTCATGAAATACCTAGTTATTCTATGAAATAACGGATTTCACACTTTAACGGTAACACACACGCACATATATATATATATATATATTTATAGTGTGTGGCGGAATCATTTCCTTTTTCCTTGCGAGAATATCTGGATGTTTATACTTTCGTGCTGGGCTCTTTCAAGAGAAAATGTGCTTTTTTGCGCTGTGTCGCGCATCTCTTTTTGGGAGGAACGAGCAAATGCATGTCTGTATATAAGAACAAAATCAGTCGAAGGAAAATGAGGGCAATGCGTTTTCATGCTCTTTTCTCTTATCTTCTTTTCCACAGCGTATTCGCTTCATTTTTTACTATTTATTTATATGGTGACGTCAGAGATTCTTTCGATCGATAAGAAATCTTCATTTTTTTTCTTCTTTACCTTTTGTCCCTCGTTGTCGCAAGGACTTTAAAAGATGGTGTGCTTTTTTGAAATCACCTTTTGAGTTATGCTCTTAGCCATTCATCGAACCGGAAGCTGTGGGTTAGTGGAAATGATAACAGTAACTGGAAATGACTCACAAGTCGTGCACTTATCACGTGGAGGGTTATAATTTAGCAGAGAGTGGTATTCTCTCTCCTTTATTTTAAGGAGTTTGCTAGAGTGAGGAAACAGAGTTTACAAAGTGTATCTTAAAAAAAGGAAATTTAAAAATATACAGGAATGAGTACTAGACAATTCGTCATAACTAAAAATATAAGACATAATTTTTAGCGTAATCTTTTTTTCAACAGGAATTTTACCAAGCAGTTTTATAAAATTTAGAAAATTAAATAGTACTGATGGTTACCATAAAATAATTAACTAAGACTAAGTAAGTTTTCAATAATTAAGTAAATATCTACTACAAAGTGTCACATATAAATGAGAATTAGACTAAACATATTTACTTTAATTATTACAAGGGAAATTGCTTACAACTTGTGAATTTGCAGAAATTATATCATTGCTATCATCGGAGGAAATTATTAGAAGAGTGATGGATTATTAATTCCAATATTTTGGAGGATAATGGATAAATAATAATACGGTAATAATTAGGAAGATAATGCATGTTTAGTGATGTTACAAATTATAGGGAAAACAATGGATTAATAATAATTAAATTATAATGTATAAAATTTATTAAATAGAATGTAAATGAGTAAATGACAATGGTGATAATTATACGAAAAACCACAGATAAATAAAAATAGGACAGTTAAAGCTAAATAAAATTATAATGAATAAATAATTATTATAATAATGATAATTAATATATGTAATAAAGTTAGAAATTAGAATGATTGTGCATAAATAACATTAATACAAAATGGTAAAAAATATTCACTATCATTAAGAGTGATTATTTTAAATCCGCTAAAACTTATCCTGTTGCGCTCATTGAGTGGAAAATGAATTATTTATGAAGTAATTTTATCTTACAGTGCGTGACAAATTCATTAAATAGGTGATTATTTTAAGATAACACATAATGGTTCTTAAATAATAATGAATGATTATTGCATCATGAATGTATAAAAATTTCAAAAATAATTGTTTGAGTTTTTATTTAAAATACATTAGAGAATATTTGCCGGAAATTCTTCTTAATATATTGCACATTGTTTTCAGTGCATTGAGAGGTCATGTTACTTTAAGGTATGGAAAACCAAAGCAATGAACGAATGATAAAAATGTGATTTAAGTTGTTATTTAAACAAAGATTACATTTTGTCCTAAATTAGTCGGAAATTTCCAACTTAAGTAACACATTGGAAGCAACGTAATTTTTATTAATGAATCAGCTTTTCCCGTTTTTGCAATATACCCATCATTTTAACAAAATATAATGCTGATTTATTCGAATGTTACTTTCTTCCATGCTCTTATCTATCTCTATATGTATTTAAGAGAACCTCTCACACATACTCTTTCAGAGGTACTCGCTCAAACACGCACAATCACTCATTATGAGATCTCCAGGATTATGAAACCTACCAACTTGAAATTTGACAAGCATGTTTTTTTTTAATTGAAAACACAGAAAGATGACGGATTTAAATTAAATTTGTTCAAGAAGCTTTTAAAGTTACCATGACTAGTGAGAAATTGGTTTATTTTGTAATTAGTGTAAAAGTGATGTCATGACAGTCTCTTATTAATGGTTGGAAAAAATCTCTTTGTTAAGCTCCCTTTATTTGAAATGAGATATTCTTAGTTCCAAGATTTCACTATTCTTTCTTCCGTGGTTTTCTTGTAAAATGATTTAAGTATATTACCGGAAATGTGTCAATTTTGTGCTTGAATGCAGCCTTTGCAAGCCAATCGACCCGCTTATTTCCAAGAACGCTCGTGTGTCCGCGAACAAATGCAAAATATATTGAGATATTGGCAAATATGTTTGAGTTCCAAAATTTGAGCAATAAGCCCATTTTTACGAAATTTTCTAAAGTTACCGAAACAATCCAAGAGAAATTTGGTATTTAAACATTTAAAAGATTACTATAAAAAAAGGTGCATATAAAAAATTAATTACTTGCTAAATGATCCTGCATAACGTTATGATCTTGAAAGCATGTTAGTCTAAAAATTATGCATCAAAAATAGCACTTGTGAAAGAATTTAGTCTGAGATATGGTTGTCGTTGATAGCAACGTTGCTCTCACAATAAACTGTCACTTTATGAGAATGTTTCTAAGGTATCCAGACAGTAAATCCCACTCTTCCACCTAAGCACTTCTTAGCAGTGGGCGCGTTCTGGCAGGCGTCGGGCAAGCTGCAAGTGCTCTAACAATGGCATCTGAAACATACTCTTCGGCGAGGGAGGCCAACATTTGTGTACAAATCATCATTTTTTTTCAACTTAATTCTGTTCGCGATTGACTTATGTGTGGCGATGAACTTCAAAAGTTTAGCGTAAATAATGCGCGTCTAAATTTTTAACAGTTCTGAGTCTCAATGCATAAATGTCTCTAGATTGATTCGTTAATTTCAGATAAATTACAATTAAAAGTCTATAAAAAGATTACGCACGTTTTATAATGCACTCCTTTTGGTTTTTAATTTACTAGCCCCAAGCGATTGACTTAAATCGCCATCGGGATCAACCAGTCTTTCGCAATCAACTTGTTCGTCACTATTGCTCTATGACAGTGTTTCTCAATCTGTAAGGTGCACCCTCCTAGGGCGGTGTGATAACCCTACGTGGGAGACGCATTCATATCGAAAAGGGAGAAATAAAGTATTATTTGCAAAAATTATTAATTAATTCATAGTAATATATATAAGAAAATAGTAATATGCCAAAATTAATATACTTATCTTGATAATTTGTACGGTTTATAATTAAAGTTATATTGTAGCTTTAGTCAAAGTGCATTTTATTATTGCTTACAATACATTATTATTGTGGTAGGAGGGGGTGCGATCAAAACTATGATTGAAAATTGGGTCGCAAATATTGAAGGTTTGAGAAGAACTGCCCTCTATGAAATTCGGGCCCACTCTACCAACTGAATATTCTCTGTCTAAAGATATCCGTTGATTAGTCGAGCCGTGTGTGGAGAAGCGTTAAAGGAATAAAAAGGAACAAGAATAAAGCCTTTAATAATAGTACGCGGAGAAAAAAGACATACTTAAAAATGAACACGTAGACATACTCATTTTGAAATGAGTATGTTTGTCTCAGATATGAACGCATGCTTTTATAGAATATGATACATTACATATACTCAAATTCCCACAAAAATGGTTAATCAACACTCTCAGACAAATTAAAAAAATGTTCAGGATTACAGAAGCTCTTTTAATATACCGGCTCAAATTTTAAAATTTGGGGTTCAACAACAAATTTAGTTCTCTTAAATCTTCCAAACTATATTTCGTATCAACTACGCTACACGCGGAGGAACAAATGAGTATTAAAATGAGTACTAAACTTTGTTGTTATTTCTGATTTTCTCTTATTTGTAAATCTAAAAGCACGTGACTTGTTTTTAATATAAGTTTAATATGTTGGTAAAATTATTAACTACACAATTTTATGATTGACGGCTAATTTAGCGATATGGTAAATGTGATAAGTGTTTACTTTATTTTGGCGGATTATTTAAAAGAGGGTAATAAATTTAATGCAATTTAATTGATTCATAAGTCATATTGTTTGATTTATTCAGGTCAAAACTAAACTCAATTGTAAACAACATTCCTTTAAAAGTCCACCCTGGGTTAAAGTGTAGAATGGGAGGTGGGGGGACTTGTGGGAGAAGTTAATTTTTAGCAATCAAAATTAGGTGCCAAGCAAGTTATTTTAGCGTTAGGAGAAATTACTAAGTAGAATTTTGTAATGAAAATATAAAGAAATATTAATGAGAAATAGTCCCCAAAAATGGCCAAATCCAAAGGCGCTTTATTATTTTACACTTTAACCCAAAATTAAAAAGCTTTTATCTATATGATGACATACATAGCCAACTACTAAAGCCCCATTTTAAATTCTTCTGCTTTGAAAGGTGGTTAACCAATGACCATTATATTATCTTAGTTATAGGTGTTAGGAGAAATTACAAAGTAGAATTTTGCAATTAAAATAAAGAAATATTAATGAGAAAAGAAAAATAGTAAAAGTTACCAGTAATGCATTGAAATTAAGTTGTTAGGAGATCTTCCGGTCCCCCAAAATGGCCAAATCCAAAGGCACTTTATTATTTTACACTTTAACCCAAAATTAAAAAGCTTTTATCTACATCATGACACATAGCCAACTACTAAAGCCCCATTTTAAATTCTTCTGCTTTGAAAGATGGTTAACCGATGACCATTATATTACATGAATAAAACTATTGTTTTGCATTAGAAGGTGCTTGTATGAATTGTAACATTAACATGTTTGAATATGAAATATGGTTTTCCCAATTGACTGAACTTGGTATTAAGTTTTCATCAATTATCACTGTTAGTAGAAGGTGCCTTGAATGTAGGAATAAATACAGCTTTAGACAACCCATTGTATCCAAATCAGTACCAAAAAGATTACAGATTTATTTAAATTTTACTACATTTTCAAAACCAACAAAAATTACTTTATTTCTCTGTGCAATATATTTTGCCCCGAAAGCACTTATTTATAGACAAATAATAATTGAAGTGTTATTTTACTAGTTTGGAATAATTTTAGTTTTTGTTTCCTACTGAACTCTAAAAAAAGAGCATGTCTTGATAAAGGCAGGTTTACAAAATAAGTTTTTGTAGACAATTATTGATCTTTTTTGGAAACTAATTTCTTGAAAATTTTAAAGTACTTTTTTAGCTTATTAATTAAGTTATGAAAAATGTCTTAAATGTTCTCACAAAGAAATTATTTAAGAGTTTCAACAATTTCAATACACTTATTTCATGATCCCTTTCATTCTCATTTTCAAATAGTGAAAGAATCAAAATTAACTGAACAGAAATTACAGAATGAGAAAAATTAGTTAGTAAAATTGAATGTAATATATTTCAAGAATATTTTTTAACTCTTCGGTATAAGACATTACGTACAAAAATTAAATTTACATAACTTCTAATATTTAACGGATATTTTGTCTTATTAATAATTGAACTACATTGTTTAAATTAGATTTATCAATACTTAAATATTATCGTAACCTTTTGCTGACATTATATGAAACGTAGCACATGATTGCTAATTCAGTGCACATGACACATGCGAAATTGGTATTGACAACTTGGCGCGTAAACCTGAATGTAGACAATTGTTGCCTTAATATGTAAGTACTGATTTGTTTCATAACAGAGTGCAGAAAGTCTATTCTTTCATGACCATAATGCTTTACTTTATTTAAAAACAATTTTGATATTTCTACAAAAAATCTTATTTGATATTTCTTATAATAATAATAATAATAAAGAGCCAAGCCCAGTCAAAGTAAGTTTTAATTCACAACATATTGATCTTCCGGTTTATAATTCACCTTTAATGTAACCATAGTTTTGTTTATTTGGATGAAAATGAATGAGATATATATGAGATTCTTGATATTTACCCCGATTAAATATTTTTTAAGCTTTTATTTATTAACTCATTCAGGACCATGATTACATATATGTGATCACTTCAGGGAACATGGTATCATATGTGAGATTGCGTTTTCCCCTTTTGGAGTCCCTTGATCGTACCGGTGTGATTTGGATGTGGAACTTATTGAATTTGGAATGATTATAAACCATAAATTTTAGCATATTTTATTACATCAAGGATTTTAAATGGATTTTGAAATGGAGTTAGGGGGAAGGGGGGAATCAGCTGGTTCTGAACGAGTTAAAGGAAGGTAGAGAAAATTTAGGTACGTACTTATGCAACAATGCCAACGTTTAAAATAATTCGCCAAGCTGGTGACCCGGATTTTCCATGTGTTCTACAAGCTAAATTGACACAAACATGTGCTTTATTTCATACGGTTGCAATAATTTGTAAGTACCAAAAATTAATACAGCTTTGGTACAAAAACTTCTGTATGTAGATATGTAGTACATTGAGTGGAAACACGCAAGAAATCTGTTCACTCTGACAGACAGGAAGCACGATTATAATAAAACAAGTAATTCTTTTTCCAATTATAGATTTTGCATTTTTTCAGATGGACCAATATTTTGGTGTTTTTCTTTCTACTGTATTAGCTGGAAAAATATATTTATTGACATAAATATTTTTTTTAACGACTGAAAGCATAGATGAAGAAAGCTTCTTCTTTTTAGATACTGAGACGCTGAAATCTAATTCCTAAAGCTAGCCCTCGATTGCTTCAGTGGGAAAAAAGTGAAAGAGACTTGTTTCTCAGAAAATTATCATACTACTTATTCATATTCAATTATACTTGTTGTTGTTTTTTTCCATGGAATTACAAAAGCAGGAAAACAAGAGAACCAAAAAAAAAAAAAAACAGAAACAAAAAAAAACTATAAACCAACCTTAAACGACTTTTTTTTTTTACTTTTTAGGTTGGAGGGAAAAGGAAACAGCTTGTCGTTTTTAGTTTTTGAGTATTGAAATTAATGTTCTAATTTGATATATCGGTACACTACTTACCAAGAGTTGTTGTTGGCAATCGTCAAATTGGACGTTAACATTACAATATGGTTACCTATACTTTTAAATTTGTTTCTATGATTACCATCCATTGTTTTCTATTATTATATTTAATTTTATTCTCTTTTGTAATTTTTTATGTATATTGTGGTTGATGTTATTATTATAGTATATTAAAATGAATTTTTTATTGATTTATAACTATCCTTATTAATTTCAGACGATTTTAAGTAGATTTTTTTTCACAAACTTAAACATTTCCATGCTTCCCGTTGTCTAGATTGCAATTTGTCTTGTGTCATTTATTCATAAATGGATATTTAAAATATTATTGATGAGTACTAAGACCTTTTATTAAAAGAATATTAGGACACCGCTTTCAATTTTTTATGGACAAAAAGGAATGCCAAATTCTCACTTTTTTTGTTTTTTAATCCCCGTCCTACCATGTAGGGGAACGATGCACGTTATATCTGGCGAGAGCTCAAGCGTCCTCCTGATGGTGTGGTGTGGTAGTTATAGTTAGGAGAGGAAGGGTGCCAGCACTTGACTATGGTTCAAGATTAAGAGGTCTGTCGCCAAAAGCCCTCGTGTAGCCCCTCGTGAGAGAACAGTACTACATTAATACTCTCACTCAGCAAGACATGCCTTCATGTGTACTAGTTAGAAAATCGTATTTTTTAAAACCTTTTACCTTGTTTCTAAATTATGAATGCTGTATTTTTAATTTACATTAATTTCATTTCTACTTGTAAACTAAATCTTAATTTTTAATATTTTCATTCATAACTTATTTTAAATTTTAAACTTACTTCTGAATTTTTCTTTTTTATATTTTATGGTTAAAAAAATAATCCATGAATTTCATACGTTTTGCACTTTCTGCCAAAGACTATTTGATTCATATCGTAGTCTCTGTCGTCATATTCAAAACAGTCATACAGAGGTAGCATAACACTAAATATGTTATGCTAAATTTTGTAGATAGAGGTTTAGAAAACTATATAATTATGAACAACATTTGCAGAGATTATACTCTAGTGAGAGAGGAAACTTTTAAGATTTCTCTCAGAACCCGCTATCTATTAATTCTTCAGTACATAATTTAGATGACTCGCGTATCCTAAGATGTAATTTATTTGAAACAACACTTTTTGATAGGCCTTTTTTTCATATTTAGTAAGAAAATCTGTTTAATTATGTACCTTTACACATTAGAACTTCCTATATTTAAAATGATAATTTGATGTATATTTCATTAAAACATAAGGTATGATGTACAAATAAGAACGGAGTTGACTATAATATGGATTATATATAGAGAAAGTGTCTATAAAAATTAATAAAAAGTTAACTCTTATAGATGAAGGTATGTTGTTTCAAAAATCACACACGTATATTCTTTTTTATTTCTTTTTTTGAAAGTCTGATATGTATGTGTACAATTTCTAGAATAAGTAGCTCAAAAATATGATTTGGTTTGTTTTATTTTTCTTGTTTACATGAATTATTAAAAAAAATGATGCACATTAAATAAAATGGCTAGATTATGGTTCTACTGGACCTTAGGTTTGGTTTTTTTCTTCTAAATGGGCACTGAAAACTTCTCTAAAAACCCTTTCCATTTGGTTAAAAATTTGTGCCTTTTAAATGTTTTGTTAATGTAAGAATCTACTGTTTTTTGCATTCTTTAAAGGACTAAAGTTTTTAAATATTTTAATTTTTGATTTAAAAAGCATTAACTTAAAAACTACAATATTTGTTATCTTTGGTGATAGGAGAGTATAAAATCAGTTGGTATAAAAGCTAGCTTGATTTGTAACATATATTACAATGCATTTCCCTTTATTTCAATCTAGATGGATTAAAAGGGAGTCCCAGTAGATCGGTTGATCAGTTATGATAGCACAGGTTGTGTATGTATTGATTTAAACAATTGATAAAAAAATACTTACTCAACTGGGCTTAGTGAGTGTTATTTTAGTTGGGGTTCTAAGTTTTAGAAGTTTCTTTTTTTCGTGTTACATAATATATAAAGAAACTATTCCTTTTTTACTTTTTGTTTACAAATTTTTACTATGACAAATTTGTTATTCATCATAATGTTTCAAAGATACTTTTTAATGCATAATATTTGCATGCTACTTCTTAATGAATAACGTTTCCAAGATACTTCTTATTGAAAGACTGATTTTAAATAAAAGTTAATTTTCTGATTGTATAGGATTTTAAAGAAACAATATATTGCTTCTAGAAACATAAATATATCTATTAATGAACCAAATTGCTTCTTGAACTAGTTAAAATTGCTTACACACTTGTTTAACTATTGCATCGAATCTGTTTTCGTTATTTTCAAAGATTTAAATTTGAGGTATAAGTTCGAAAATATACAGTTTATGATCACATAGCAAATGCATTTTTAAAACCAAAAACTATATTTTTGTTGGTACTTGCGTATTATCGCAACAGTATTGGTGACATTATATAAAATGAAGTAAATGGTTGCTGATTCATCGTGTACTAGACATGCGAAATAAGATTTGCCAACTTGGCGAATTACCTTGAACGTTGGCACTTTTGCGATGGTACGCAAGTACCTTTTTGTTACACTATAAATGCAAAAAGAATTTTGATTTTCGAAGTTAAGTGGTAAAAAATACATAAAATGTAAATTAAATAATATATAAGATGGAGCAAATGAAATTTACAACTTATATATAGGTATGACATATTTCGATCCCTTTAAATTTGAGTTGATATATATTTTTCGGTTAAAGATTCGTATTAGATACAACAGTATCGAAAATAAATACCATACATATTCATCTTATTCTTTCAAACTTACACAGCAACAAACTCAAAAATGAGTGCATTACATACTCATTTTATTGTTTCTTTAATTTGATCCAGTAACACATTCAAAAATGAGTACGTCAAGTTTCAATTTTCAGAACGTACTTGCAGCCAAAAATGAGTGTGCGCGATTCTCAAATTTCAGTATGTTTTCATCGGAGCCATTTTGATTATGTGACGTATTCCAAAGTGAGTATTTTGTTCTGAATTTTGAATACCCGTTTATCGCAGTGTAAATAACATATTTTCTCCTTTTATTAGAGAAGTCATAAATATACCTAATATTATTATACTAGCATTTTAACTAAACATTTTTACTAAATTTACATAAAGACAATTTATTTAATAATGTTAATTACGATAGATTTGGTTCACTACTTAGGTTTGTACTTAAAGAGAACTATATATATCATAAAGGTAACTATTATCAGCAGATTAAAGGATTGCCACAAGGTGGCCCTGCGAGCAACTGTCTTGCCAATTATTACTTACATTATTTTGAAAGTAGTTACATTAATAATTCTAAATATTATATTTATCGTTATATAGATGATATAATCATTTTTGGCAAACAAGCCAAATTTGTACCTAACATTAATTTTTATCCACAATATCTTAATTTAATACAGACAAATAATAACAACAATGAAGCAAATTTTCTTGACATACATGTCAAATTATATGAAAATGTAATAGTTTCTAATATTTATGATAAAAGAGAAGAATTTAATTTCAATATTATAAAAGTTCCTCATTGGGAGAGTAATGTACATGTTTCTATATTCAGAAATATTGTTATTAATTATATACAACGTAATAAATTTCTTGTGTCAAAAAATCAGATATTATAAATAACTATAAACATTTTACTAAATATTGCTTAAATCAGAAACACCCAATTAATTTTATTAATAGTTATATAAATAAAGCTATTCAAAATAGTTAGGATTAAAATTCTGAGATTGATAATAGTTTGTTACTCTAAACTTAAATATTTCATTGTTATAGTTATCTCCATAATCTAATATTAGATTAGAAATTACTTACTATTATTTTATTCATATTTACTCTAGTGTTATTATAGTTATGCTATAATATGCAACTCTTATTAATATTTATTTCCATTCTTATTATACTTTTGTTAAGTGCTACATTTCAGCCATTCTTTTGATTCAAATCTGTATTAGGGTATAGAATCTGGCAATAAATTAATGTTTGCACTCAGATTTAGAGCGGGCTTTGCATTTCTAAGTGCAATTTTTAGGTAAGCTACCTCTATCTTGTAATGGACTTAGATATTCCTACCCATTATTTCCTATTGGTTTTTGCTCAGTGGTATTTACAAAAAAAGGGGGAAGGTTGGCTGGCCAAAAAACATGTTCAACCCCACTTTTATATAAATTATTTTATATAATAGCTGTCCTAAGTCTTTAATGTTCATAACACTGCAGCATCCATTTTATATTTATAATCTCGATTACTCATATGTCCTTCATTGTGTGATTTTCCTGCTGTCTATGTGTATGTCGAATATTATTGTTTGGATGTTATCTCTTGTTTGTAGAGAATTGGCCTATATATATATATATATACATATATCAATCACATTTATATATATGTATACTTTTATTTCTGATAGTTACATTTCTCTTAATATTTCTTCCTTTCCCTATGGCCCAGTGTTTCTGCAAATTACAGGTGAAGATTGTCCAGTCACAAAACTTTGTTTAAACCTGCAATCTTGGTTCCTAAGGTCAAGATTCTGCTATTGTACTATTGTGGCTAATATTTCTTTCTGTCTTGACTGGTTATACTTAGGTTTATAACTATTTGTATATATTTATGGATCATATAATATGTATATATATATATATGAATTAATAATATAAAACACTTCTAAAAACATGAAAGAATCAATAACAAAAGCAAAATACAAAATTCAGCAAAAAAATAGTAATAAATTATTATTATTAATTTAAGAGGAAGAAAGAAGTACTAATGTAATAATAAACCAAAATTAAAATGGAGCACAGCAATTCAAGAACCAATTTTGGAATTAGGACCGAATAAGTTTGGTTAAACTTCTTTAATGGTACCAACCTTCCAACCTTTCCTTCGCAGGTCAGTAATTAAAAATGCAAACAGGACGTAAACTGAAAAAATCCAAACAGAAAAAGAGCGCTTTGAGCAAGAACTTTCAAATAAATGGATTAGGGGCTAACCACACTTATGTTTTGTAATTTAACATATATTCTAAAAGAAAGAATTTTTAAAATTGTACCCATATTTTTTCTAAAGATATGAAAATTCTTGAAATAATTGTAAATAAAAACTTGTCACCAATACTAGTATTTCAAAAGAAATTTACGCTGATGAAACTTGGAAGGGTGTGACTTGGTTGCTTGTTACAATGCAAAAAATTATGAAAATATATGATGTTTTAGAATGTGTGTAGATTGTGTAAACTGTGAGAAAAGTGCTTTTAATCCTTATAACAAGATTTTGTGAGCGTAGTGTAGAGTGGTGGTATTGGAATGAAAATTTACCAGAGGACCAATATATTTATGATGTATATATATCCTTAAAAAGTTTCAGGGATAGAGTCATGATTCAAACAATAAGGGAGAAATTTATTGAATTTATCTATTTTTTGTGTAGTGAAATTATTCAATATAATATTAATTCAATATAATATTTCTATACATTGATATAAGAAAATTGCTGTTTCAAATAGGAATTATACTTATATGGAATAATAACTTTTATCCGAAAATAAATTAACCATTTTATTGTTAATTAGAGTCTAGTCCAAATTCAAAAATTCAACTGTATTAGAATTTAAGTTAGTTTTTAACAAGTTAAGGTGACCGGGGCACCTTATTATTTGGTCTAAGCTCATTATTTTTAACAAAAACTATTAAATCATTAATATAATGGTAAAGAAAGTTTTATTCATTATCAATATAATCCAGTTCAAATAAGTCTAAGTTGAGGGTGGCCAAACAATTACTTACAGGACCACCTTGAGGTAGGCTTTTAACCTGCTTGCAAAGAAGTGTTAATGGTAAGTCATGGCATTTTCTTATAACACAAGTTTAAGAAAAATAATAAATTTTTCTTTTTTAACCCGATAATTGCTGATTAAAATTTACGCTTTTTCTTCCCACAGCTACCGTTTTTCACATAGACACGCGTTTGCGGTGTATTGTGTGTGGGGGGGGGGGAAGAAAGGCAGAAACTTTTCTCTGAGATAAGTAAATCCTTCACAAGCACTATAAAGGTCATTTTATTGCACTCCAAAGCCTTTGGCATAGTTTTACCGTTAGCAGCGAAAAAAAAGTCATCATATTTCAGAAGGCCTTATATATCCGTCCACTACACTTAACGCACCGGTTGAGACAAACGTATATATACACCGGCAGCAATTAAGAGGTTAATTGAATTATATAGTTCATATTTATCATATATTAGAATAAGAACAATTATATCATCAGTATCTATTGAGTTAAGAAGATTCTCCATTCATAGAAAAAAGTTAACTTGTCCTTTATGATCTTGACAATTTCTCTAAGCTATTTTTAATTACAGCTGTATGTTATGAAACCTATTGATGGTATTTTAAAGAATTGATTGTAAAATCCTTCCATATATTTCTCTCTCTCTCTCTCTCTCTCTATATATATATATATATATATATACATATATATATATGTATTATAGTATAAATAGTATAGTAATATGCATTGGAATTGAGCAGGTGTTTTGTGAAATTTCGGTATTAAAAAAAGTGAGGATCTTTAGTATTTGTCATGCCAGTTTTATCCCATGAAGATAAAACATAAACTTAAATGCATTAGCTAATACACTGCATTGTTACAATATTCTTTTATCACAGATGATGTGAAAGGCATGGTCTTTATTAAGTAATATAAAGAAAAACGTGTACCAACGAAATGTAAACTGTAAAAAACAATTTGTTTCTACTTTCCTATTTCGAATACAGATTTCCTGAGTATTTGCGCCTGATAGATCCGAACCATGAAACAAGTACTCTGATATAATCGCAATAAAAAAGCATTTTATTTGATCAACAAACCTATTCCTTGATGCATCCAGGAAATATCCGTCTCATATTCACAACGGAATCGTCGTTTCATTTTGCTTTTTACCCGATTCTCCATGCCTTTTTTCTGAATTGCTTTGAGATCTTTTAAGGCCTTTTGAGGAAAAAAAAAGTTAAAAAAAGAAATAAAAGAAGAAGAGTAGGAATAAGAATTGCGAATGGACTCCAGATAAAAATCACATTTCTTTTTTTTTTTTTTTTTAATGAAAAGGTGAAGAGTGTATACAAGTTTTCTCTAGAGACATTATTTTCTAGGTATGTCTTGTGTGTTTCGCTATGCTTATATTTACAAGAAAAAGTTGTTTCTCTGAAGCTTTGATTCTGACATCAACAATTTAAACAAGTATTCATAGGTTTAAAAACATTTTATTTTGCTCATTTTACACAATCATAGTTTTGAGTACCATTTTTATTGCATTTTCACTTTAGTATTCTATCTGCTATTCAGCTAATGCTATTTGAAATGCTTTGCAGTTATTTATATAAAGGTTTTAGTCTGAAAATCCATGTAAATATTTATCTTATATATATATATATATATATATATATAGTTTTAAAAAGTCAGGGTTTGCTCAAAAGAGTATTTTGAAAAATAAAAGAGATTCAAAAATAACTTACATATATTGTAAAGGCATTGTAAGCACCAGCTAAATTGAGACATTGAGTATTTTATTTATGCAAATCCCTTGATTTTTAATGTAGGGATTAAAAAAAATATATATCATGAAGAAAACTGCACTTACCATAAAATACGGCGTATAGCACGCACCGGCGTCTAACGCGCACCTATACTTCAAAGCTGTATTTTTTAATTTTAAGATATATTCGCCGTATAACGCGCACCAACTCTTTTACAAAGGAACCTAGCAATATATTTATGATTTGAAGTAATTTATTCGAGGAATCCCAAGATTTTGAAGAAGTAGTATACTTCTAGAACTACAACCCTTTAAGTTAATTAAGAATGTCATTTCTTTTAAATAAACTGTATTTTGATATAAGTAGAAGCCTAATTATTTTTATGCTCATTTCTTTTTTAATGTTTAAAACTACCGTTTTTATACCCAACGTATGACGAGCACCCGTAAATTTCGATCTTATTTTTTGTGTTAAAAGTGTGCGTTATACGCCGGATTTTACGGTAATTATAATGCGGCAGATCTTAGGGTTAAGCTAATTTTTTTCAAGTCTAAAATACTGATGCCAAGCAGTTATTTATTTATTGGACTTTTCAAGAATAATAAAGTTTACAAAAAATATTTTTTTGAATTCTTAAATTTATATTATTTTTAATACAGTTATTCATACATATTTTTGCTGTAAAAATTATCAACACATATTTTATACAAAAGTAAGGCAAAGTATTCTTTGAGAAATAGATTATACTTTACGTAGTTTTATCTTATAGCAAATTCATTTGGTGCTCGAAGAATGTTACGAAAATAGAAGAAATGTACTTCTTTAAAAATTATAAGCCATACTTGGAGTATTAAAAATCTAATTTCATCTGAAATGCCACTTACCTCTGAAAAATACTAAAAAAGATATTGAAAACATCTTTTGACAATTTTAGACTGATTTATTTCATATTTTATCTTCATATGATGTGCAGTTATAAGAACTGCTCTTTTTTACAGTTATCTCATAAAATCCTAATAAAGAGTTATATATATTTTTCATTTCTTTTCATCTTGTGTTCTGAGAATTTGATAAGCCAGATTATTGAAAAAGCTATTAAAGTATTTGGCATTGAGCAGTTTTTGAGACCTTAAGAAACAAAAATAGAAAAGAATCTTCCGAGTTTTTATAGAATTCAGTCATCAATTCATCTCGATTGAAAAGAAACTATTTTTCTTTCCTCTTTTAGAATAGTTAATATTTAGGGGGAATTTAGTTTTTCTTAGCTTGATGATAAAAGTTTAGTAATTACTTTATTTAAATTTGCTATCGTATTATAATGGTTCTCTTTATTATCTTAAAAGTAGTAAATCATTTTTTGAGTATCGGTTTAATACAAGATTAAAATCTTTTGAATAATGGTGTAAGCATTTATTTATATAGTACGCGCATATGCTAATATAAATACTCTTAAAATGAAAAAGTAAAACTATTATATTGCTTCCTTTGATTGAAAAAACATCACAGCTTGTGCTTGAATTAATTTTTTTCTTAGAAAAATTTCTTTACCTACTCAATTAATTTATTGTGTTCTTTAACCTAAAAAATCAAATTAGAGTGTGTCTTAGTAAAAAGTTTTAGATTTCTTAAAATTGTATATATCAATGTCTCTCTTCATTAATCTTTGTTTATTTTCAAGTGATGCTTTATTCAGTTTTACAGTTTCATCAAAATGCTAGGGGTCTCAGGGGTGCAAATTTTGTCTCGAGGGGGTGAAAATGTAAACAAATTTCAAACAGGTATAATTCTTTTAAATTTAAATTAAATAATTCAAATCTTTTACACATTATTTACAAGGGATTAGGGTTTGAAAAAAGACAAAATGTTTGAAATATAATCATAATTTTAAAAATTATAAGCATATGAAAATAAGAAATAATTTTGTAATAAATATTAAGTAATTTTTGCTTTGCGCACGCTATTTTCTAAAATAGTTGCCTTTGATGTATAAAACTTTATAGAATGATATAATGTATCATATACTCTTTAAACTCTATTTAATTTAACCCGCGATCACTCGCGCGGGGTGTTCTGTACACCCCAGCAACAAGGAAATCCTCCTAGATTTCTAAAAAGAATGTGCAGAACCACGATTTTTTCTGTAGCTGCACATTTTAGGTCATTGAACCTTCAGGCGTGATGCAATCCTTCTTTAAGGAACGATTGGAATGTAATAACCTTCAAAAGTTTATCTGGAGGGCTGAGAACTCCCGCGAGAAGTTGAGCATTTGTATACAGTCTGCTCTGAAAGTTTGGAAAATGATTAAAATATTATTTTTCTACTTTCTACAATCATTATCTCATTAATTATAAAGTATATTTATTACTGGCATATGCGTTTTATACTGGTTTATGAAAAAATATAAAATTATGTGTTTTAAAATGAAAATTTTGTATGTTTAGTTTAAATTAATGTGTTAGTCTCATTTGTGTGCAATAAGTTTAATAATTTTACTTGTATAATACAAAAAACATTTTGTACTTTATAAATATGTATCATAATGACTTAATTTTTATTTTCAGAATTAAATACACGTGTTAAAAGTTTGGGGTGTTCTCTACACCCCGCGAGTAACGAAGGTAGCAAAAACAGGCGCGAGTGACCGCGGGTTAAGAATAATATATATTTTGTATTTCAAAATATTTGAAAATATTCAAATTTAAAAAAAATAAAAATGGAAAATTTAATTTTTTAATTTTTATTATTCTATTGATATAAAAATACTACAGTGTAATAAGGATACGTTTAACTGTATAAATCAACTTCTTGCTAGTAATTAAAGATACATGCGCAACTTAAAACTTAAATAATATTTCTTATATAGAAACGTTTCTTATTTTCATATGCTTTTAATTTTTTAAATGATAATATTTTAATCATTTTACACTTTTTTGAAGCCCATTCCTTTATAAATAATGTGTAAAAGATTCGAATTGTTTAATTTTAATTTCAAAGAGTTACATACATTTGAATTGTGTTTATATTTTCAGCCCTCTAGAGAAAGTTAAGACTCCTGTGACCTCTTAACCAGTTTAGCCAAAAATAATCCGTTTCATATATTAAGTATAGCACATACGTTTTCTATTTTAGCTACTTTTCAACAGTTTATTTGTGATGCTCTAAATTCTGCTTTTCAAAATAGTGTGAATTTCTTAGTACATAACGAATAAATGGTACAAAAATATTTTCGCATTTCCCATTAAATTAAATATTGTAGACAGAAGAGGTAACAGTAATGCAGACAAATGGAATACATTATTTTGAATTAATTCGAAAGGCTTTATCTTTCAATAACAAACAGATAAAATGAAGAAAAGCAGGTTCAACAGTTAAAAACATAGAGGAAATGCAATTTTTCAGGGATTCAATTTTATTAATTGTTTATCTATGCATGCATGTTTCCAATAATATTCCTCATTCAAGCCTTTAATTTATGTCCCTTGTCACTTTTTGTTTTCTTTTCTTGCTTCTTCATGTATATTTTGTCCTATAAATTCTTAATGCATACTATAATTTAAAATTTCATGAAATGGTGAAACTAGAGATTTTCTTTTGTTAGAAGAATTCCTTATTTACAAATGATTCCCAGTTTATTTAAAAATGAATACGATTGGTTGTGGAGTTTTTCACAAACTGAAGTCATTCTTATATAAAAAAAGAATTTTTAGGGGAAAGTAGTAAACAATTATAGCTGCTTATAAAATAGCGTGAAACTAGAAAAATGCTATCACAAATGAAACTTTTCTTTGAGTAATCATAGAACACTGAGTTCAACTAAAGTTCTGTAAAGAACTTTAAAAACTTCAAGTATTTTTAAGTAATTGAAATATTATTTTAATGTAATGCACATGGGGATACTACTATTTAGTGGGTTAAAAGTTGATAATGCAATTTTCACTTTTAAAGAATATTGTAATCTCAATAAAATGAATTACGATCAAATCAATGAGACAGGTGCTGGGATGTGCTGCAGAAAAATTTTTGTAACATTCTTTTTTGATGTGTAACATCTTTCCTCTCGGTTGCTGGATACTTGTTGGGAGTAATTTCGAGAAAAGGGACGGATGTGTGTAACAGGATGTGACGTAGCGCGCGCTACTTGATTTGACCAATGAGAGTGCGTGGCTGTGTCTTTTCGCTACCCTCGCATGGGGGTCCAACTCTGGTAGCCATCAAGCACTCGAGCGCTTGACTCAAAATCCGTTAGTCACGATATTGGGGGACATAAGTGCGGCAGAATGCTTATTTGAAAATGGACAAACAGTGATGTCGGTGGTCGTATACATTTCTTCGAATCAAACGGTTAAAAAAAAAATTAAAGATTTCCTGCATTTTGGTCTTTTACCATATAACGAAGGTGGTTCTGCTCTTTTAAAAAAAATTATCACTCGCTTCCTCTGATTTTGAGTGGTGATTTTAACTTTAACTTCAGTTTGCCAAAAGCTGAGCCGCTCATAGCTTTTTTGAATAGTGAACTCAAGCTCGAAATGAACACAAATCAAAATGTTTCGACTGCTAACTGTGGTACTGTTATTGATGCTGCTTTTCAACGGTTTTTAAATATTTTGAAATCACAAGTATATGTGTCATATTTTAGTTATAAGTCTATTGTCTCCACTCTTCCGCAAATTGAACAAGAATAATTATTTTTGATAAAATGTTGCACATTACTCCTTTTGTTAATTAAATACAATTTTCTTTAAAGATATAATTGTTTGATAGAAAGTTATTTCCAATCATACCCGCGCGATTTTTTTTTTCATATTTTTTTCAGGAAAAAAAGTTAATATTGTGTATTTACCACGATAACATGTCAGATGTTACACATCATATGCGACTACTGTAAGACTCGGTTTTTTTTTTTGCATGTAAGCGTTAAGTTTTGCATGTCTTCTATGCATCCCCAAAATAATTAAGAATAGACGTAATCATTTTAAAAAGCATATTTTATCTCTTGTTCTGTTGCTATTTATATTTTGTAAATATATCAGAGCTTATGGAAGTCACAGAAACCAATGCATGACATAAAAACTAAACCAGTCTCTATTAAGAGAAAAAAATAATTAAAGTTTTTTAAACAATTGATAGAAATTTGATTGTCTTTAAGTGCATAAGTATGTGATCTGCTGAGAAATAACAGTATTTACTTTAAACTGCTAATTATTTTGTCTGGAATATATATGAAATTATTTCCTTTTTGCTTAAGATATCGAGGCAAAAGAAAATTTATTGTTGTTTATAAATCACCAATAATTTCGGTCATTTTAAAATGATGAGAAAAAGTAGATTGACCTCTCCGTTTAAATACCATGCAACAAAAGAGGCAGAATTATCCCTTTTCGCATTCAAAATAAAGAAAAACAAGAGGAAAATATAATAGAATATTATACACACAGTGCTGGACGCACAAAATATAACACCACGAAGGAACAGAGATATCACAGCGAAAGTTATTTGGCAAATAACATGTTGTACAAAGATCAAATGATTAAAATTACAGCCTCTTTTGACGTGTGGATGACGACAAAATCAGTAGTTAATGTAACCGCTATTGTAGGCTATAACCGCTGCCACACACTTCGACAGAGAATCAAAGAGGGTTTGGATGTATCCTTGAGGTTCAACAGCTTGTACATATAGCTAAAATTGATCTGGTGTAGCGGCAGGTGGAGTATCACGGGTCAGTCGTTGTGCAAGAATGGACCACACGTTTTCGACTGGAGTTAGATCGGAAGAACAAGCAGGTCAAGTAAACAATTCAATCTAATGGCTAAAGAGGAACTTTTGAACTTTGCGTGCTACGTGCGGTCGCGCATTATCCTAAAGGAATATGGCTGATGGCAAGCACTGAATGTATTGGAGGGCCATGGACTCCAACACCTCAGAGATGTAATGCTTGCTGTTCAGTGTACTGGTAATGAGTATTAGAGGAGTGCGGTAGTGAAATCCAACACCACTCCCAACCATGATACTGGGTGCAGGACCAGTGTGGCAATGCATAACGCAACAGTTCAGCAGCCCTTCATTTCGGTATCTCCAAATTTGAATCTGAGCATCGTGATGTTGCTGGCAGAAGCGGGATTCGTCAGCAAACACAATGTCGTACCATTCCATTTCCCTTGTCCACAGTTCATACCACCATTGGAAGCGCAAATGCCTATGGTTTCCAGTCAAGGGTAAATGAAACAATGGACACCTTGCGGACATTCCCCTGTGCTGCAAACGGTGTTGAATGGTACGAGTGGACACCGAATGATGCGAAACAGACTGAATCTGTTGTGCTATTGTTCATGATGTAGGGGTGTAATCCCTCATTGTCTCCCCACTCATCACGGGTAGTGGTGCAACGAGGTGGGTGTGATCGGCCCCGTCAGTTTGTCATTTCTTTCTGCATACAGCGATGACAGATCCACATGACAGTTGCTTGGTTTCGTTCAAACCATTGACCGATTTATCCTGAAGCATAATCCACAATCATTATGATAGGATACTATTCTTCCTTGGTCGAATTAAAAAGCTTGGTTACCACGAGGAATAGGTAAACAGCTTACGCAAAAAAAGAAAGAAAGAAGCATCTAAGCTCCCACCTTTACCAAAAATAAAATGCCGGATGAGAAACATTTCAGTTCCATAGATAAACTACATCTCTTAAATTACAAGCACTAATAATCTCACAATTAGAATTAAAAATATGTGCAAGTCAATGATAGAGAGAAGAAAATATCACGTTGTGGCCAGCTTTTAGTAGCCTGTATGGTGTACGGGAAAACCATTTAAAGGGTTAAGAACAAAGATATACATTAATACTTTTTACCTTCTCTTTCAGATTAATATTTTCGATTATTACTTTCAATTACTTATCTTAATAATAATTTTCAGGACATAGTGTTCAATTTGATTAGCTCATTTTGTAACAGTCAAATATTAAGGATTATAAGGGATTCAAGCATTTCATTAGGGATTTACGTAACAAATAAAAAAAAATGCCAATAGTAGAAAGTGATACTGTGAAAAATGTTCAATTTAAAGGAGTGCCGGAGAATGAGTACGACAAAAATGTTCCAAAACAGACTCCAATCACACATCTCGGGACCTCGAAGAGCAGCAAAATTATTATAAGTTATTTTGACCAACAGATAACTCATAAAAGGACACAGAAAATAAAATCTGTGATGAAAGAAATCAAGAAGGAACAATCCCTCCCCACCGTAAAAAAATCCTCAATAGAGGGTTGGGTTAAAATGCTAAACACAATTTTATTTAAATATTTTAAGTATCAAAATTTAAAAAAAAAATGTATTAATTATTTTTCTTTTATTTTCATCTAAAAATCATACAGAAAATTCTTATCAATGGTGGAACTTATATCATCTTCTCACAATGTACATTAATACTGTAGTTTGCGGTTCACCCTATCCTTAGTTTAGTAACCATTGACTCCATCTACCACAAGTTAACGCCATACTTAATGTATATGTGTATCTATGCATGCATGTGTATGTTATCTTAATATAATATTTTTAAGAAATGAACTAAATTGATTGTTTTCAAGCTTGATATCAATGATTCATTTAAAAAAGTAGAATTAGGTGTAAATGTAATTAAAAAAGTAGATAATTTCTGTTATGAGCATATTTGAAGGGAAAAAATATTAGAAATAACAAATGAAAAATTTAAAAATTAAATAAAAATAATATTTTTCTGCACACCACAGTTATAAGCCATGTTAATTAAAAAAATTACTCACTTTTTCGGAGTAATATTTTCTATAATACTTCGCAATAAATTTAGAATAAGTTGTTTATTGAATATTGTTTGATATTCATTCGTGCCTCTCAAGTAGTGCCAATTTTTGGTTCATATATCAGACTACTTTATTTAAGTCCTCGTATGGCACTCCGAAACCAGACAAGAGGTTGAAAGGCTGTCTTGAGAGTCTGATATAAATAAATAATCAATTATTTTATGCTAGCAAACTAATTAAAACTTGTGGATGAGAGTTAATCATATATAAAAACACTATAATTTATTCTCTCTCGTCACTAACTTTTAAATCTAATTTAGTCTTTATCTCATCTTTTTGTTTTTAAGCTTTTTATTCTTATTAACTTTAATTAATTAAAAATCCGAAGAGATTATAAAGCTTCAAAACATTATTTTTTTAAAAAGGGACATTTTTATTATGTAAGAATAATTTATTTTTTAAACATTTTCCCCTTGAAAAAAGCTTCGTACGTCTAAAAATGTTTGATAGGTACTAAAAATTATTAGTTATTAATGTCAACTTATGCAAATTGCAATAATGGTAAAAAAAAATGGAGATTTTTGTCAAGATCAAATTAAAAACTGTTACTTATGGCTATGGTATTTAATAGATGTTCAATTTTAAGTCTATATATTCAATTTTAACATACAAGTACATATAAAAAGTCATGAAAGTTTCTACACAGTAGAAAGATTTTCTAAGCTATTAATTATGAGGGAAAAGTCTTTCAGATTTTGCTATTTATTATGTCCTTGTAAAAAAGTGTTATTTTAGAATAAAAAATGTTTGAACTACTTTGTTAAAAATAATATATAATAGAATATTTTGTAATTAAACAAGATAATTTAAATCCTGGAGTGTTATTTTTTATTTGTAGAATTTTTTTTCGGATTACTTCTAACTGCTCTTTAAGCATACTAGCAAAGCACGCAGTTAATATATATTTTTAAATATATTTTGTAAGGTATATCATTTGTTATGTTACTGTGGCTCTCGAGAATAGTTTTATTTTGTTTTTCTTAGTGGAATAATATTTAATTTGTTCCCAACCTTAGTAAATTTATATTTTTTATATTTTTTGATCTCAGCTTATCAGAATAAAAAGTTTGTAATCTTTCTCATTAAAATAATTAAAAAGAAAATAATGAAAGAATTTATACTGGTTATTTTTGTATTAATATTTTAGAATTTTTATAGAAAAAAAGCTGAAAGTATTGTATAAGCAAAAATTTTCTAAAATGGTAATATTATTGTTATTGTAATAATGCTTCATAAAAAGGTCGCCAAATTTTTTGCGAATTATTTGGGAAAGCTGCCAAAGAAATCCCTTACCTGAGAAAAATTATTCCTCAAGGGATCATAGGGCATACAAAATAATTAAAAATTACTAAGGATTTTTGAAAAATATGGATGGTAAAATATTTGAGGAAATTTCATTCTTTCCCTTAGAATAAAAAAATGAAAAAAAAATTATAAAGATATTTATTTTTTAATAAATTTATTGCGGAAGTAAAAATAACTTTAATCATTTTAAGCATCAAAATGAAAAAAAGAATATCAATTTTCACATATTTTTGTTATTTTACAACTGCTTAGAAATATATTTTTATCATAGTGAAATTCTTAACAATATTTCTTTTTTTTCAAAATCAGTCTCTTTATAACAACCATTTTTAGAAATTTTTAAAATAAAAAAAATATTTAACACGGTGTTAACGTGTTGAAAAAAATCAGGTAATTTTTAATAATAATATTAATTCTAGTGATTTCAGCTTTTGGATACTTTTTGTATATCTCTCTCATATATATATTTATATACAACTTCTTATATATTTGTTCATATGCAATCAATGCATTTATTTATTAACATTTTCTGTTACATGTGTAACACATATTAGTCGCACTAGATTCAACATTTCTAAAAAATTTTTGTTAAAATATCTAGAATTCCTATTTATTTCTCCCATGTATAATTCAGATGAATAAGCATTTATAATAAATATTATGTTGTAAGAAAAATACCCTTTACGAATAAATACTTAGCATTATTTATGTATTTCTGTAACGTTAATATTACTCATTATTTTTGCAATATTAATACGTAAAATTTATCAAAGAAATCTTGTATATTTTTGCATTCCATAATATATACATTAATGTGTTTTGACACTACACTTTTGATATAAGTAATCGAATGCATATTTTAGGACATCTTAAATTCTTTTTAAAGCAGTAAGATTAAAATTAAAATTTTTATTTTCTGAAATACTTTTCAGTTGTATAAAAAGAATAAAAGAAAACATTACACTTTCGGATCATTAACAGAATTATATATTTAACGGCTGAGGACTTATATGTAAGCTCAAATGTAAGAAATCAGTTTTGAAAATTTTATCGCTTGTGAAATTTGTGATAATTTTAAAGATTACTTTGAAATCTCGCATGATATAAATCTGATGTAGGTTTACATATTTGATGCTTTCTCTAGTTTAAATGGACTAGTTAAGATAAAAGTATTGACAGAAAAGATTCAGATGTATCTTTAATCAGAAGGATTTAAAATTATTTTATAAAAAAGGGTAGTTGCAAACTTCTCTAATCTCTCTCATCATTTTTAAAAAGGCGAATTCGGTATTATGAAGCGGTGAATGCTAACACCATCTAAAATACAAAAACATGAAGTACAGAGGTATTCAAATTACATACATAAGCATTTTAGACAAAAACATAACAGTAAGTTGAAACAACTAAGGCAAAAGCCCTATATTATACGTGCAAAACACGAAGAATTCAGCAGGTTTCTCAACGGCCATGAATGACAATTATTACTCCAATATGCCTAAGCATTCACTGAAAGAAAGACACTTTATATATGTTAACTGGAGTTCAAATTATTTCCACACGCTTCTAGGGCCCATTTTGTGTAACAGCAGATAGTGTAATATTAATCAGTTACTTGCCAGTCATCTATCCCATGTGTCTTATCTGCAATATAGTTAAATAAAATATAATATCAGTTCAAAAATTAGAAAAAAATAGATACATAACATCAAGAAAATCTTCGCCAGTTAAAGAGTTTGTAAGAACTGAATCAAAAGAAATTATTCAAATATATTTTTTCAAGTTTTTGAGACTCGATAAATGAAAGAAAAAAAATTCAAAATAAATAAAACTGATTTTTAATGTTTTCAGAATCTAAACACATGTGTAAATATATGTTTCCGACAATTAATTACAATGTAATTAATATGCAAGTTTCTGTTTCAAAAATTGGGCTCATTTCTTATGATCCTAATGTAGGAAATCTAATGTAGGAAAAAAAAATAAAATAAAAAAAATCAAACATTGTTCCTTAGTTGTTGAGTTATAATTCTCTTATTTTCAAGTCTAAATTTTACCTTAAATTACCTCACTAAAAAGTAATGTACAGCTTTTTTCCTGCCTTTCCTTGTGGTTTAAGAAGTTCAATATTTTGCCCACACATACCAAACATTTTGTGTTTCCTGCCTTACATTCAAGATTTATTCATTCATAGAATATTTAATGCCATCACACACACACAAGCAAGCTGCTATTCCGGTGGGCATTGATTAGTAGGTTGCCCTCCAACGAGATATTTTGTCATGCATGTTTCAATAGACTGGCGAGATTCTGAGAATATCGAAGGTACAAGTTCATCAGAGCCACAACGCGTTTTATTAGAAAGAGATGCGGCAAATCAGTAGAAGACAATCTGTAAAAAGGAGTACCATGGGCAGCCACAGACATTATTCTGTTGAAATTTAAATATGTGGGTCTGTGAAAAGAAGTCAGAATTACAAGTAAAATCTCTTTAAATCACCATTGTATTGTAAAAGTATCATGTCACCAAATAGGCTGCTTTATTAAACGATACCCCATACGATAACTCCTAATTGTTGGGCTGTGAAGCAGACAATAATCAAGTAAACATAACACATATATATCCTGAACGTCTTTACTGATCATCAGGGTACAATTGAAAACGGTTTCCTTATTCGAAACAATTATACTCAAGTTTTTGAGATTCCAGGTCATTTTTGAATACCTCCATTGAACTTTACATTAAAAGCTTACGTTTTTTAATATCTATGTTTTATAATGTTAAGGCATAAAACAATTTCTATACCATCCTTAATGATTTTAATCAGCAATTTTTTTTAAAGCTGAAAAATTTTGGGTTGGTTTACTAAAAACCAACTATAACACCGTGAGAGGTATTACCAGCGGTCTTTCAAATTTAAAAACATAATCAAATGAAAAGGCTAATACAGGACATGTTACTTCACTTTCCTAGTTTTTACACTACTTTAATTGAGATGAGAACATTTTTTTTTATATATATAATCACATCTGATTATATAAAAAAAAATATAGCAATGCTATGCAAAACTGAGTTTCATGTTTTTCAAGAATATGTATTCCCACTCAGATTATTTTTACAATGTTAAAATTAACTTACCAACTTAAAATGTTAAAAATATAAATATGTATTACAATTTGTTAAGGTATCCGACTTCTGGCGACAATTTAAAAAAAAATGGAGACATGGAGATTGTTTTGTGGTTTTTAGATTTATTTAGTACATTCTAAGGAATAAAAAGGCTAAAATTAAGAAGAGAAAAATAAATTATTTCTACTAAAATGGGAAAAAATGGGTAAAAATTGACAAAAAAATTACCTAAACGATGCCCACTTTGTACAAATAGTAAATGAAGAAACTCTCAATTTTTCAATTTTGATGTATTACTTTGCTATTCCTTTTTTAAAATGACCTTCAGGATAAGAGATATTTTAACTTTTACAAATACTAGAGTACTTTATCTTAGTTATTATCTTAGTTAACAGTGATTACATTCACATAAAGAAATGTAAATTTTGTAATAGGACAGTGATTTATAAATCTGAAGGTTAAAACACTTCTACTATTATACAGAACATACACAAAAAATTTCAGCAAATTATTTTAAAAACTTTTTGAGCAATCGTTGTCCCCATTTGAACATTTCGAAAAAAGCACATTTCGAGTAAGAAGCTTTTTAAAGTTTGACATCTTATGTAGCGTTATGGCATCTGCTTTTACTAAAACACTTGTAGTTTTTGTTCTAGTGAATGGAAAATAAAAAACTTGGTTTTTTTTAAGCTAATAATTTGGCCTATAAAATAAAGTAAAAAAAAAAATTGTCAATTTAAAAAAAAATCATGATTTTAGGGTAGTTGGATACCTTAAAAAACTTTATAACACAAATGATTTATTTTTAAAGCACTTACATGGCATACGCAAATACTTTTATTGCGTGTGTCGATAATGGGGATCATTTATTTGCAATATAGAACATTAAAAAGAAACAAATATTTATTGCAATTTTGCAAAAAACACAAAACAACGGTGGATACTGGAAACAACTAACTTCAATTATAATTAGCGATTAATAAATTGCTTCAGCTTTAACAACTTATTAATAAAACATTGTTTTCCAAATAAAGCTACAAATTCAGCTGTTCAAATATTAACTGACATAACATACATTTTTATTTTATTGCATTGAATAATAAATAACGTTTATTTGAAGTTACTTAGGGTAAATAGATATACGTAGGAAAAATACTATAAGCTTATTTCATGAAATTTGAAGCTTATAGTATAGTTTATAGGTATAACAATCTTTTTAATGCGAAATACTCCAATTACATTAAATGTATTGCTTACTTCCACAGAATTTAAGTAAATTATTTTTTCCCTTTAATAAGTGTCCTTTCTTTTCTTACATTTTATGAATATTGTTTCCTTTCTTACACAAGAATTGTTGTACAGTATTTTCCAACAATTCCATAATTAAAAATATTTTATAAGTTATTCTAGTTTTTGAAATAACGTGAAGGACTTACTAAATATGTTGGAAACATTTTTCACGCAAAATTTTGCTGCTGAGTTTCTACAAGTAAATATAAACAAAGAATTAGTCTGCAAATAAACATTTACACAGAGCTTGACTCAATTCAATTCTTACTACACTGAGTTCTGTAACTCTTACACAAGTTCCGTTTAATTGAATCAACTTATTCTAACTTCATTAAATGAACCTGTGTACATTGTATGTGCAAGTCAGGAGCTCTAAGGTGTACATTTATTGTTCTAGAGAAAATAATGATATTGTGCTCATGTTACGAAACGGAATAATGAAATATTCAGTAGCAAAAATGTTAGACCAACAAAAAATAATTCTCCTCTTAGATAAGGTACTAAGTTTTCTACCTGTCTTGCCTAAAGCTACCATTTAAGTATTACTTGAGGGAACGAACATAAGTATTTGAAACTGTTTATTTTTATTTTTTTATTTTTTTTTGTGTGTTTGATAAGGAACACTAATAGTCAAAGTATACTATAGAATTATCTAGTGTAAGAAATACATGTAGTAAGTTATTTTTTATGCTTGAATTTTTCATCTTATTTTTTAGTGAGCTGTGACATATATTGATAAAAATGCCATTTTTACTCACACGATACCTTTATTTTAACATTTAATCTTGCTTTAAAATAGTTTTAAGTAGTGTAAATATTTCTTCAATTATTTGTATCAGCACTTTTTTTAAAAAAAATTCTTTTAAGTATTCTTCATTGGTCAATATTCAAATATAAGGTAAGAGAAATAAAAAAAAATCACTTTTTAAATTTTTCTATTTTGCTAACTATACAGAACACATTTCTTGCTTGTAGTCATAAAACAAACTATTTACTATTTAAGAGAGATTTTTCAAATAATCCTCAATGGTTTGCTATTAATTTTTTGTCTGAAATACTGAGAATTTCTATTTCTTACCTCATTTTTTTTAATTTTCAGTTTTGCATGAAACCATCAGCTTCTTTAACTTTTATATGATTATATTGTATATATATTTAAGCATAGTTTCAGAATATCAAATGAATATATTGGAAGGGGTTTTATATAAAAATTTGTAAGGTTTATTAAAGTCATTAAATTTAACACACACAGAAAACACTTATTTCAATTGTTTTACTTCAGATTCCTTAGATTTAGAGAGAAGTGAAATTTTTGATTAATCTTAGATATTCCATGTTTGCAAGTATAATGGGCATATTATGAGATATGTTCAAAATTTGCTACTCCTTATTTTTCCCCTCGTGGACAAATGAATTACGTGTCCTTGACTGGAAGAAAGTAAGTTATATTAATATGACACGAATGTCATGTCTCCCGAACTCATATAATGTCAGTTGCTTGTAATTGGCATCTGAGTGAAAAAGTATAGCTAGTGCTTGCAGGAATCTGATTTTTTTTTTTTTTTTTTTTTGTAAAATGATGGAACAACTTGAATAGTGTGATATTGCATTAAATTTTGCTCGAAGCTTGGCGGCAACTAAGTAAAAAACCATTCTAATATTGACCTTAAAAAATGTTATTTGTGTCTCATGGTTAAGAGTGCATTATAAACGCTTCTAAGATGGAGTATGTCAGCACACACAGACAGCCACATACTAGTAAGGCCTCAACAGGTGGAGACGTTATTGTTTTAACGAAATTCATGCTTAAATAATTCAGGACCGTCGTATGACAATTGTCCGCTGACTTGTAAATAATATTTAGCTTGAGTGTTGGATCGGTGCATTCAATTTGTACCGAAGGTTTAAAAACAAAGCAGGTGTTTTTCAGAATTCGTATTGAAGCTGCTAACAAGTACCTCTCGATTCTTCACATTTGATTGGAAGTCTCTTGAACAAATACATTCCTATGGTTCTCATCAAACTTCCTGCTCTCCTGATATACCTTCATTAGGCTTATGGCTATCCCTAAAGTTAAAAGACCACAGTAAGAGACGAGATTTGAATCAAAAGAAGAGTTTATGCAGAATGCGTCGGCCCACCATAACAACTTTACATACAATTGGTTCTAGAGGTTTTTCCAATATTTTAAAGACCACTGGGAGAAGTGTGTGTATCCCCAAGACCAATATTTTGTGTAGAGTCAGTGCATGAACAGACTGTATGAAAAAATGTGATTTTGCTAACGAAAGGCTTAATACTTTTTGAACACACGCTGTACAACAATCACTCTTACCTTGAACCTAATTTCATACAGTACATCTAATGTCTTCCACTATAAGTAATCATTCTTTAAAAACCTTGGAATGTGTGAATTACTAAGAATTCATTAAGAGGTTACATATAATTATTATTTCTATTTATTAAAATAATTTCTTATATTATTCATACCACTCACCTCAAACTGACGCCCTGACCAGAACATCTGCTCATGTACTTCAGCGCTCAAAGTCAATAGGCTATCTATGGGCTATTGCATTACTGAGTTTATATATATAGTTTAGTTCATTCATATCACTTCCAATCTGAAATAAGCAAATAGTTATATATATACTTCCCCTCCAAATTAGGGAGCCTAAACCTTGGCCATATTTTTTAACAATGACCTTAACTTTAGTGTATTTATGCACAGCTTTATCTTTATTTAATTACTGATTAAACAATACTCCTTGAATGTTTTTATATTTTAAAAATATTTAAATCGTGTTCCAACAATAATAATTCAAAAAGGCTGAAAAGAAAAGAAAAGAGGAGTACCTTAAAAAGGTTGCAAAAGAAAAGAAGTAAAAAAATAGTATGAATCTTGAATGGTTGTTGAAAAATATCAATACTATACTCCTTTAAATTAATGAATTTATAATTAAAAACCTCATAACTAAGAGTTGTACTTTAAAGTAGGGAGTAATTTGTATTGACATATTATAATCATTTCAACATATTAATATTACGATGTGCTGGAATATTTGAACCATTATCTACCGCATTATGATTTACAGCAAACTTTTTCGTGCAATATATATATATATATATATATATAATCACTGCATTGAAAATTAAGGGATAAACATAAATGGAAAACTCAACTTTGAGAAATTTAATCCATTAGAGTTAATTAATTAAATTGGTTCTTTAAAGTAACGTTAGTACACAAAGGTCGAAAATATTATCATTATACAAGAAAAATAAGTGACATTTTAATGCAGCTTTAACTCTTAAAAATGCTAAATAAAAAGAGAACACATAATATTTTACAGCACAAAATATTTATTTTTGAAAATTTATTTACTTGTTTTATACATAAAAGCAGATTTTACCCATAAATTTATTTTGATAATATTCAAAGAAACAGTATTCCTTTTCGTTAATACACAAAATTCATTACACGTTGTGCATTTTAAGTGAGGTTTTGATTGAATGTTTTTAGAGCACTGCATTCTAGGTAGGAAATGCTACATTTTCTTAACATGAGCTACTGCACCTTGAGTCTTGTTGAGTTTCTTGGTCGCCATATTAAGAATCAAACGAAAATTGCAACAGATAATTTGCTGGGACTTCTTCATCTGAAGAATTATCTGTTACTTCATCACTGCTTTCAGATGGTAGGTTCTGTGACAAATTCAAAGCCTCTTGAAGATTGAGCTTTTTTTCAGACACTCTAAAAAAAGGAACAAATAATAATAGCACCATGAAAACCTCATATTATTGTTAAATCTCAGTTACATATAAATACAATAAAATGTTGCTAATTCTTGAATATGTTAAAGATCTTTCATTTAACTGCGTGGTAAAAGAAAAAAAAACTCAGATTCAAAGGTAAAAATCTTTTAAAAACGTATTAAAATAAAAAAATAAAAATGCAAATTAATTAAGTTAATCTAAATAGAAAGGCCAAGAAAAAAAGCATAACTCTATTACACTATAGCGGTGACACTACAACACAACAAAAAAATTAAGGTATGCGACTAAGTTCTGAAACGTGATTGTGCAAAAGTGTATAAATGGATAATATTTATTATATTTAGTGTTACTTAGATTCGAAAATGTACATACAATTGTTTTAAGATTAGTACTACAATAAAAAATTATTTAAGTACCCTATTTTGACAAAAAATGAACATAGAATGACCCATTTTCAAAATAGTCTCTTTTTGTGAAAAATGCTTCTATTATAATAATATTTTGCCTGTATATGGCTAAGACCTCTGTATAGAGGCTCAACTAGAATTTTTGAAACATATAACTTAGAAGTGGGTTTATCCGTGTTTTACGACAACAGAGGGGAGAAATTTTAAGCAAAAAACGCCGATAAATATTTCAATGGGTTGTAACTGAAAATAATGCGAATTTTTCAAAAATCATAGATGAACCTCTGTACAGAGGTCTGAGCTATATACAGGCAAAATATTATTGTAATAGATGCATTTTTCACAAAAGGAGAACATTTTGAAAAAAGCGTTATTCTAAGTTAATTTTTTGCCGAAATATTGTATTTGTAATTTTTTTTTGTCAAAATGTGTGTCCTTAAAATAATTTTATACATACATTCTAATCTAAGTGACACTAAATACCATGAAAATTATCCATTTATGCGCTTTTTTTTAAAATCATGTTTCCGAACGTAGTCGGATACCTTAAGCTACACGGACGGAAAAAAGTTCTTGCTCTTACGTCCAGTGTACTACCAGTACATATGAGTACCACAAAGTTATTTAACTGTGAAACTAATTATATACACTGCTTCTTCAAAATAAATAGTCAAATCGTTTTCTAAGGTCTTAACTAACGTTCAAAAAATAAGACTTACCTTTTGACATTAAATACGTTTTCAGAACCAAAATGTCAGTCTTCGGAATCCGATCAAAATGTCAGCTGAAAACTCAACAACTTTTTTAAAACTATTCGCCTTCCCCGCTAAAATACTCATCATAGAATCTATGTTGTCATGTATCCTGGAAGAGGGGAATTAAAAGAGTGTTCCGGCAAAGTATCATCAGAATATTCGTAAAAATGAATACTCTATGTAATTTTAAAATGAGTGATACTTATAAGTAACGTCGGTAAATAAAGGGTTAAAATGAAACGCGAAGTTCTCCTCTTAATCATTACACAAAATGTAATAAAAAAAATGTATGCATAAAAATGGCTTCATTCCTGAAAGATAAAGACTGCATTAAATTTTTATATGTGTAATCCGAAAAAAAACGAAACTTAAAAAAGGCAGATATAAATAGTCCATGCAATTTTTCTAGCATAAGTAAAGGTACAGTAACAAGATATCGAGTTGAATAATTTAATAGCTGAAAATCACATAAATGTCTGGGCTATGGATTTACTTAAAACATTTTTATAAAAGATCTGATATAACATATTCAAATCGAATGAATAGTTTATTCTCTAAAATCTAAGGATGCGTGCAAAAAATAATAATATGCTACAGAAAAAAAACGAATAGAGAAAATACTGTTGATAAAGTAAAAAGAAAAAAAGCTTTTGTACAAGCAGAATATAAATATTTACACTTTTTATAAACGTAGATAAATATAAATAACTCATTTTTTGTGTAACAATAAAGCAAATTAAAAGAACAATATTTTTTTTGCTAAGTTTCACGCTACTCGTGTATTTGTTAGATGAATAATGCTTTCAAACAAAAACATAACAATCTTGTATAAATTCATGAATTCGAATTCACAGAATGTAATGCAAAAAGCAGAAAAAAATATAAAAAGAAAATAAATAAGGATAAAACATATAATTCACTAAATCAAATTCTAAAAATCTCTCATTCCAACATATTATAAAATAGTTTCACATTTTATAATTTGTTAAGAGTAAGCTTTTGCAAACCACTTAAATATATATACCAGGTGCATATTAATGCATATCCAACTTTTTGCAAGGCTATAAAAGGAAACAAAATACATTATTATTGTTCATCTTAAATAAAAAGTAACAGTTCCAAGTTTACGAAGATTGCGCAAGACAAAATTTTTTTCGATTCTTTTTCCATGGGAAGACTATTCATTTTACAGCAGGGTAGTGTGCCAATGCAAATTTGCTATGAAACTCGGCATTTAAACAGCTTGCTTAAGATTAAACGTATTTTAAAGTTTTAAACTTCTTTGCACTAGAGCTAGACTCGAAATCACTACAAACGTGCCTGGTTAGATGTGAACTGAAGAGGCATTGAACGCACTGGCTGCCGTGTTCTACGCCCTATCGATGATTGTTACAGTCACTGGTGTCCACGTTGCATGTTGGATAATATATATGACTTGCCAGGGCTTGTGAGTTTATCAGGAGATTTGAGTAACGATTGCAGACACAACTCTGCTTACTTTCCATCGTCACTTAAGGTAGACCACTATATTCTTAACGCTCTTTTCGGCCATGATTCATACATTTCGGCCAGCCTTGTCGAATGGCAGCATCGTTGTGTTGAGCAATTTTTTCTCAGCCTGCTTCCTTTAATTCATTGAACATTCTATCTCAAATGGTAACCTAGCACGGGGCGCGCGGGTTGATGGAATCGAATTTATAGGGAAGTTATGCTTCAGCTGAGGAATGTCCTATTTTTTACACACCAACCGGATGTTTTATTGAAAAGCGTTGAAGCTCCAGCTACTCAGTGTTTGTCCCATTTTGATATTTCCTTATGAGTGTGTTCATTTTATGATATGTAGTTCATAATTGATTGAAAAATAACAAAGGTAAAATAAGAAACATATCAACCCTCTTATGTATTAAGCACTTACAAAAATAGCAATTGTATAGTATCAGGATAACAGAAACAAAATTGTAATTACTTAAAATGTACAGACAACCTTTATTTGTATTACTTTGTTCAATATAAAAAGAAATATAATTTTATATGATTAATTTTTTTCAGTTTTCAAATATTAGTATTTGGAAATATGTATATGTAATGAAAATTAAAATAACATCAGACGTTAAAGTATAAAATTTACGTGACATTATGTAATAAAGGAAACATCATATACAGGGCTTTTCATAAAAGATGAGCAAAACTTTAACGCTGTATTGTATGTATTGTGTCAGGAATTCTGGTATTTTTTTATAGTTTTAAACTACTACCCACCATTTTATCGTGATGAGCAGTGGCTTAGTCAGTGTTATATAATGTATCCTTGTCTAAATAAATATTGTAGTTTACAGAACAGTGCATGTTGAACATGGAATTATTATCATAAGCAATCACAATTTATCTAGTCATAGTTTCTGAAGAGAATTTACAATCAGGCTGATTGTTTGCTCATTAAGGTCCCACTATGAAGAAACGAGAGGACCACTGGCAAAGAAATTCAATGTTTTAGTCCCCCTCAAGTATTGAGAATGACACTGGAGTTACAACAAGCCAGAAACCTTTTAACTGCTATGCACGAGATTATCTCAGCTACGGTACTAGTGCCCCAAAATATCATAACCGAGATCATATTGGGCATGGAAAAGTAAAGTGCTTGTGGCAATACCTGGAAAAGTGTTTCCAGTAATACCACACAAAACTTAATTGCTAAACAATTAATACACATTCATTATTTATTTTTATTTTATTATTTTTTAGATAATAATGTTCCACTAGAAATGAACTTTACCACTGTCATGCTGTGTGGTAGCCACCTCAAGTGAATATACAATTGTCACAAAATCCTAAAAATTTTTACACATTTAAATCAAAATGTTTATTTTTAATTACTTAGCATTTTTTATTTGTATCAAACATTTTTGATTTTTGAAAGTAAAAAAAAATAACAATTTATGTAACCAAATCTCTAAAATAACTTGACAGTTAAGGCGTTAAGCTAAATACTCTTTTCAATGCTAAAGTACATCTTTGATCAACGAAAATAATTGTACATATCTTTTAAATATTTAATTTATTGTATTTAAATATGAATTAAATGTATCTGTAAATTTAATTTCTTCATTGATATGTATAGATAGTAAGGTAGAAAAAAATTTAATTTTTTTAGGGGAGTGAGGGT
Organism: Trichonephila inaurata madagascariensis; assembly: GCA_019973955.1. Lineage (NCBI taxonomy): Eukaryota > Metazoa > Arthropoda > Arachnida > Araneae > Nephilidae > Trichonephila > Trichonephila inaurata. Next base: position 135,510 of record BMAV01019588.1, read on the forward strand.
ATTACTAAAAATAAACAATAATTTTTATTTTTGTTTTACATTCAATAAAATAAATCTATTGCATTCACGACACCGTATTCTCCAGGCCTTTGATAATAATTACCACAAATTTTCTAGTGTTAACCACTTCACTAATTTCAGACAGCTTAAGAATACAGCTCATTCAATCTAAACATACTTAAAAGATATTTTTGTTCAATGGAAGAACGCCCCTTTTATGATTATCATTTAAATTGAAAGCATCATGTATCGGTCTTTGACAGCATGTATTATTTTAACTGAATTTATCGATTTATTTGATTTTTTTCTCACTGAATGAAAAAACTCTGTTGGTGCAAGGTTTCAAAAATGCAAATCAGTGAATACATGAATAAATAATGGTTTTAGCTACATTAAAAGGACCCACCTCTCATAATTAAATAAAAGAGGTGCTCGTTTTTCATATTTTTCTCATCGCTTTAATTTTTTTTCTACTACATCAAACTTGGTTTTACAGAACCACAAAAAGACATAATGTATATTATTTACATTAACATTTCATTTATTTAATCTGTATTTTTAAAATATGCAGAAAGATGGATAGATATCCCGATTTTCAATGTTCGCGGCTCATTTATTGATATAAATATATATCTAACTTAGTGTTACTCACTAGTTAATGTAAAATTCAGATTTATTTTAATTTTTGCTAATCCAATTTAACCCCATTAAAAGTGGACAACCCTTGGATGAATAATATATCCACTTATATAGTTTATTCTTTTATCTATTTAAGCAAAAGTGCAGCACTATTTCAACTTACTTAAGGAATAATATTTTTAATGAATATAAACAATGTTTTATCTTTTAGTAGGAGTTAGAAAGGTACTGAATGAATGGACAAAAATTCAATATAACTTATAAGTGTTAATTCAAAGTAAGAGCTAATTGTATTGTTTTTTAAGACATTATTACATATAAACAGTCAATTGAGTATGCTTTATCTATCTACGATACAAATTCTTCTACGTTTTTAAAATTGAAAGCACTCACATAAAAAACTTTAAATAATTTATTCTCTTAATTTATCCTCTTAACCGATGCCCATTGACAGAGACCCCATTGTACTTGTGGTGACTTGCTCCACAATAATCCCTAAAGGGAAATTTAAGTGAGCCTTCCCTAACCAACGGATAATTCAATCAGTCTATAAAAAACTTTGGCCGATTGAAAAGCCCGAAAATGGTGGTGTGCCTGTGCATAAAATAATAATTTTTTAAAAAATATTTGATGTTGCGTGTGTTCGTGTTCAAGACTGATATTTGAACTGTGTGAATACGCAAACATTACACGGCACTACTTATAACCATACAACCCACTGCATTAAATTTGAAATGTTTTCATGTAGACAATGAAGGAACTTAGAAGATACTGTATTGATCAATTTGGAAAAATTTTTGCACTTTATCGTATGTGTTTTTGATTTATCAGTGCTTAAGTGTTAATAAGTAACTTGCACTGTTTGCAGAACGATGATTTCGGAACAAGTTAATCCATGGGTCAGCAGCATTGTAGTAGTGGCGTGCTAAAGCTATCTACCAATATGATTCAGAGTGTCACACTGTATGAAATATTCAAAGCAATTCGAAACCCCAGTGATAATACATCAATAACATAGATTTATTTCAGTGAGTGAATATTGACGTCACACTGTTCAGCTACACGAGGGCTTTTGGTGACGGACCACGTAATTTTGAACCATGGTCAAGTGACGCTGACGACACCTGAGCTGGCGACCCCCTTTATTAACTACCACACCACACCAACGCGAGGACGTTTGAGCTCTCGACAGATTTAACGTGCATCCCTCCCCTACACGGTGGGTTTTTAGTGGTACTGGGCTCGAACTCGTGACGAGGTCAGCCACGATCCGATACCTTAACCACTAGGCTACCGTGGCCACTTCATAGATTTATTTACATGAAGATAAGCAACATAAAGTGTATAACCAATCCTTCAACATAAATAAAAAAAATTAAAATTATACATATTATGTATTTTTTAAAGATGTTTATTAAAATAAGAAATAAACAACATAAAATGTAAGTATTTCCCTTCAATATAGTTAAATAATAACAATAAAAAAAAACAATTTTAATGTGAACCTTGTCCCTGCACCACTCTACTTCTTATCGCAATATCAGGGGTATAATTTGTGACGTTCAATTTAACACGATTCTGAGCATTCAGTTGTTAAAAAATTTCTATGCTGATTCAAAATATGTTTTTCATACAAAAAAATGTTTTGATCACATAGACAAGCAGAACCAAAAGTGGAAAGCAGAGTGCATGTAATTTTCTTTTCAAACAATTAGATCTTTCCACCAATGACATCTAATAATTTACAGTGACTGTCGATTTATCGTTAGAACTGTGCTTCATATTTTTTCGTAATTCCTTATATTAGAGTGCCATCTAGAATTGTACTGTGTACCAAATGTGGCACGAGTGTCATAAGTTAGTTGACTCTTGAGTTAATCTTGAGACTTACGAGTATTACTCCATTTTGCAATCATTAGAACAGTGCTATGATATAATCAAAAATAAAGTACCTAAACTCTGAGGAATTTATGAAGTTGTGTATCAAAATGAGAAAAGAATACCTGATTTTAATGTTAATTTGCATAATTATATATATTAATTTTAAATAAAGCTTGTATATCAAAATATATAAAAAACGTTGTACTTTGTTTGACAAGCTAAAAGAAAAATGTCTCATAGACCTTGGCAAATAAATTCATGGAACATATAAGATACAGAATTTTTCCTCTTCTTATCGGAACTTTATCTTTTTTCTTCGGAACTTTCTTCTTTTTTCTTCGGAACTTTTTCTAATAACAATTCTCGCATAAGAACAAAAAGAAAAGAATGAACCCTAGAATGTAAAAAGAGAAAAAAAATGGGATATCCAAATGGAAAGAATGCAAATATCTTGCAATAGAACATGGAGATGATTAATTTTTGATCGTTAGTTGAAGCTTCAATACATTGCTTTGTAGTATCTGTATAAAACAGGGGGCATTCTGCTGCTAAGGTATAAATAACACTTTGAAAATGTTGCTTCATCTACTAACTTGTACTATACCAAAGCCCGTCTGGGGGATTCATGAATACTAAGAGTAGATGTCTCCATTTGGGACATTATGCTGAAATAGACTAAAGGAGTATATCGACAAATGGAATGGAACGATATTATCATTTTACGTTAATGGCAAGAATAAGAGAACTGTGAATGTACTGAGCATCAAGAAGTGAGCAGTTTACGACATAAATGATATTACATGTAGACAGATTGATTTTTCGAGCTATTCTCGCAATCCTTGATGTGTCTTTATAAACTATACAGCTTGTAAGTGCTCATCGAATTTGACCTGAAATTTTCAATGTCTGAGGTAAAATTGTTTTCGGCCAAGACTTTCACTTCCAGTTGAGCGTCGATGACCAGTGAAGACGTGTCTGAAAACGTCCAGGACAGTAATAGATTTACTCCAGTGCTTCTCAAAGTTTCAATATTTGCGACCCAATATTCAATCATAATTTTCCTCGCACCCCCCTTCCATAAAATAACAATGTATTGAATTCAATAAAACTATAACTTGGATGCTAAAACTACAATAGAACTTTAACCTCTTAAGTGCTACCGGCGTATATAAACGTCTCACTCAGTCAAAGCGTTAATTGCCCTTGACGTACATATGCGTCTTGCGGAAGTACTATCTTTTCTGTGCACAGCTATCCATAAAAATTATTCCGAACGCAATTAAAATGATTTTGGAATGCAATAAAAGGACATTGACAGTGTTTGTGATGGATTTACTTATTTATTCCTTTTCTCTCCGTCACCCTTCCCAATTCATCACATACGCACGTTTACGTGGAAAACGGTGGCTTTGGGGAGCGAATTGCGTAACTTTTAATTGACAGTTAAAGGATACATTATAAACAGTACAAATTATCAAGATAAGTGCAAATGTTTGCATATAATTTTATATATGACAAGCCCGTGGTGTCACTGGTAATCATTAAACTTGTTCTTAACTTAGTATTGTTAATTTAAAATTAATTGTAAGATACATTGTGCAGTACTGATACATTTATAAGTGTATTATATAAGAGTAAAAGTGTGTTTTTTTTATTATGTCAGAACATATTTTGTTTGTTTACTTTCAATGGATTAATGATTTTTTTTAAATAATCTTTTGTTTTCGAACTTTCAATATGCTAACGCCCTCCTAGGGGCGCGCCCCACAGTTTGAGAAACGCTGGATTACTCACTTGACTGTCATCCGCTGCACAACACAACAATCAGGAAACATGGTTTGAAAGACCATTTCTTTTCATTCCAGAACTCCTTTGGTTCATTTACCATTATCTACCAATTTTTCTTTTATTTAGATAAATCTTTCATGGGGCGTCACCCCTTATTTTATAGAAGAATGAAGGAAAGTGTGTGAAGTGTTTTTAGTGTATGAAGGAAAAAGTTTCTATAGAAAAAAATAATTTAATATTTTTTTTAAAAATTAAATGTAATATTTTTATTATAACCAAATAATTTTTTAATAAAATGATTATTTCTCAAGAATTTCCTTACTCGAATCCGTTTAAATTTGCACTTGCGCATGTTTTATATTTATCCACTTAAAGTATAAACATACTAAGCTAATCAGTCTGCCTAATGTGTACTCAAATTTAAAATCTCTAGAGAAGTTCCAGAAACTATCCTAATTTTTCATAAAATCCTGTTAAACACAGTTTTTCTTCTTTCCATTTTATGCAGAGCAGCGCTTATCTAGTAGTCATGGAAATTGCATTTAAAACTTGCACCTGTAAAATTCCAAGAAGTAACTTTGAAGTGAATAATGCAACTGTAACCCAATTCCCCCATAGTTTACCTTGCGGTTCAATATGAAATGTATTAACACAATATCAATATATTGTTACAGATAACAATAAATGATGAAAGAAGACTGATTAAATAATTCATAGCTCGAAATGTAAAGTGTATTTAATTAATCTGAAATTGATACAGTTTCAAAAAAAATTGTTACAGTGGGTGATCGGTTAACGAACAGATTGGTTAACGAACACTTCCAAGAAAGATTTTTGTGTTCGGATAACGAACACTTTCAAGAAAGATTTTTTGTGTTTGGACAACGAACACATATTCGGATATTGAACAAAACGAATTCTAACGAACACTCCTCGGCTCTGAAAAAAAAATTAATATTAAACATTTGTTATCATTTTACATAAAAAATAAGATCACTGAAAGGAGAAATGTTTAAAGCATGCTTAGTACTGATAATTACTAAATGAAACTTGAATTAACAATGAATTTAAAGGTCATTCAATAATTATTATTATGACTAAAATCAATACACACTTGAATACTTGAATTTCAATATGAATATCAATATTTTCTGACAGCTGATAAGTTATGGGCGAGTGGATTTGCTGACATGGCAAATAAATTAAGCGAATTCTTAATTTTTTTCAAACAGTGTAGACTATAAAATATAAAGGTGCAGATGACGCACTACCACCGTAAAAATACGTGAAATATGAGAAACGGACTAAAAATCATTTTTCATCTCTCCTGAATTATGTTGCTCACCTATTAAACTTCAAAGTTCTATTGAAAAAAAAATTCCAGTAGAATATTCATACACATTAGACCATCAGTTTCGGTTTTGATTTCATTTTTTTAGGGTCTCCAGAACGAATTAATCGATTTCACATAGAAGTCTATGGTGAATCGATGATCGGTTAACAAACAATTCGGATAGCTAACATAGTCTTGGAACGGATTATGTTCATTAACCGATCACCCACTGTATTTTTATATCTCAGTTACTTTTTATCTGTATTCAAAATGAGACATGTACAAATAAAACTTCTAATGATTTTTAAGACAAAACATGGTATCCAAGGGAAATGTTAGAAAGAATGAAATCTTTCATTTAATAGAGCCCCTTTCTTCAAATAAAACAACTCAATCCTTTTTAAAAGTAATGCTTTACTCCTGATGATGCGTTTATTGCTTAGTGTGAAAAGAACAGAGAGAGGGAGGGAGGCTTAGTGGTTAATTAAATAAATTAACGTTACTTTATAAGAGATGTGGATTGCATTAATTTCAGTGGAAAAATTATTTGGCAAATAAATAAAGGAAAATTCCCCACATTCTTTGAATATTTTAATATTAGTTTTCATGAAATTGATATGTAGAAGGAAAACAAATAAATATGCATTGGACTTTTGTGAAGTTGTCATTGAGAGAAATTAAACTTATAAACAAATGATATGTAAAAGTAACACTCTACATTTTAGTTATTAGTACAATTTAAAAAAAAAAACATTTTCAAAAAGTGAAATAAGGATATCGTCAAAGAATAATTACATAGTACTACCACGATGAAGATGAAAATATTACTTGAAAGTTTAGTTATACATATAAATAAGAATTTTATTAGACATGATTGGAGATAAAACCAAAAAGGTTTAATTTGAATCAAATGCTTAATCAATCATTATTTGTGTGTCACGGTTACATTTATTTTTCTGAAAGCCGTGTTATTGAAAAATCATTTTTGCAACATGCGGAAGAAGTAAATACTTTAATATAAATATTCAAAGCATTATCAAAGTTATTAAAACGCACATACAAAGAAAAAAGAATCAATGAAATTCGGAAAATGACCCAAGCATGTAACATATTTTATATTTTTAAACTTTTAGATAAATTAGACAAAAAAGCAAAAGATGAAGATATCAGAATTATTGTCTAAGCAACAGTACTTTTACGGAAATATATTTTTAAACAAATCTACTTTGTAAAAATATTAAGTAAGTAAGTAAATATTAAAGTCATACTATTCAGCTACTCGAGGGCTTTTGGCGATGGACCTAGTAATTTTGAACAATGGTTAAGTAAAGAGGACGACACCTGAGCTACCACCCTTTGTACTATCCTCCACCCCACCCCACGTGAGATCGTTGTTACTAATGCCACCTGATCAGAAAACACCAGATCAAGGCCCACGAAATTCATCATGGTAAAGGGCTAAGTGACGCCTGTCGTTAGCCGTAACTTTGAGCACCATACAGGTGACAGAACGATTTCACCCCAATTTTAAGGGAGAACACTTTGGGGGTGGTCAGGGGACTCCCACCTCTCTTCCCTTCCACCAACCTCACGAGAGTGGACTTGCGGCTCTAATGCTATTTTAAGTACCTCCATGCCACGAAGGAACAATACATTTACAAACATCCATGTCTTCTCCGGGATTCAAACCCAGGCCCAACAGCACATCAGTCAGAGTCGCTAATTACTATACCGGATGGGCAACCAACGTGAGTACGTATGACCTTCGACAGATTTAATTTTCATCGCTCCCTACACGGTCGGTCTTCAGCGGTACGAGGCTCAAACTCATGATATAACGACCACAAGTCCTTTACCTTTACCACTAAGCGACCGCAGCCTGTAAAAATATTAAAGAAAATTACTTGGCGAGTATATAATATAAAAATTAAAATTATTCTAATGAAACAGTTATAAATAATAATTCTTGTTATTTAAGTTAAAAAAATACTATATTAAGGACATTATGTCTGTCATATGGAGTCACAAATTTTAAAAATAATAGATTTTTAAAACACTTTTTTAATTGTATCATTTAAAATACAGCTTAAAATTCTATTTTAAATATAGTCTTAATAACATAAGAGAGAACATTACAAAGACTCATATTTTTTAAATCCTGAGAAATAAAATAGCTAGCTCTCTCTCCTTATATCACAACATATGATGTAATTTACTTTTGAACTTATAATCATTGTACCACAAGTTGAGAAACTATGATGTATTAATATTAAAAAAAGTACTAATGTAAACATAATATAAAGCATTCGATTAGATAATAATTGTTAATAATTCATAATGGTAGATCTGATGCACAATTTTTGATTAAGATATTCGTTTATCTTTAAATAAATTAATATCTTTAATGTACCCTTGGACGCAGTTGTAAATGAAAATAGTTCTGATAAATATACATTTTAACGGATATTTTAATACACACAAGTTAAATATATAAATATACTCGTATATATATATATACATATAATGAAGTCGCTAAATCCATGTAAAAAGTTCGTTATATAGAGGTTTATCTTTTAATATACTTTATAAACCACATTAAAAAAATTTTGAAATTCAAAACAACACTTAATATTAGAAAAAGTAATTATTCACACATTTTATTAAAATTAATTTATGTTTATTTTATATACCTTACCCATCAAAAAAGAAAGAAAAACTGCAAGGAAAACAAGAAAAAAGAATGTCGAAGAATTCACTGTATTTTCAATATTAAGAAAATAATTTTATACTAAAATTAATGAATTTTAAGGACATTTTATAATTTGAAGCATACAAGTAATATTAAACACATACATTAATTTATAATTAGTACACGGGACAACTCCTCCGAGGGTGAAAGAGGATATCGAAGATTTTTCTAGTAAACTGGGCAATGGGGGTTAAAGGTTGCACTTCTTGTATGAAACCAGAACTCTATTGCTCTAGGTGAGTTAGGATCTAATAAAGCCAGCTCAAGACTATGACCGCCATAAAATGTGTTAAAGAGAGAATAATTTGAAATGTTCAGAAATGCTTTAAAAATTGGGAGAAAAAAAAATGAATCACAAAAGGAAAAGTTCGTTATATAGAAAATGCACTTCGCTATAGAGAGGTTATTTTACGAAGAAAATCGTAAAATGTGCAAGGTTCCAGGAAAAAGTTCGCTATATAGAAAAATTCGCAATATAGAGGTTCGACTGTATGTAGTAGTTATTTTTGATAAATATGGATTACAGATTACAAATAAATTTTAGTATTTTTAAATTTATTTCATACTTTTAAGTGTGGAATACATTTTTTATTCTATAGGATTATTGGGATTTATATTTACAATAAATAAAGGGAAAGGTCGGGGTCTGCATTCTCAGTACACGAAATAGGAGTTTGTTTTTTTAATTAATACAGCTATATTTCTTAATTCTGTACCATCATGTTATTTTCTTACGTTTTTTTTAACATTAAATTAGATTTATATAGCAATTTAGTGCATTATTAATTATATATATATATATATATATATACATGAAGTTATGGATGTAAAATGCTCAGCTTTGGTCAACGTAGCACGTTTCTGCAAAGACTGTTGCGTAAAGTAGTTCATTCAAAATAGCTAAGAAAGACTTCAAGAAAGGCCTAAGTTCTAAGTCTTGCAGATGGTCTCTCCAAGTTTTTTTTCAATATCATTGATTTAGCTGGCATAAATGCCTGGATTTTGTACAAGCAAACGACAGAAGAAAACATCTCATGACAAAATTTTTTACTCAAGCTAGCAGTAGAACTTGGTGCTGATTTTCGAGAAGCCCGTGAACAACCAAAACAAAGAAAAAATGCGAAAGGATCGTTACCTAAGTCTACTACAGATGCTTATCAACGTAAGAGATGTCGAATAGGATACTGTAAAGAAAATAAAACCAACAAAATTTGCTCCGAATGTAAAAAATATGTTTGCGTAAAATGTACAATGGACACACTTATACGTAAAAAATGCGATGAGCAATGGATTAAAAATTCTAATTTTTTGCTTTTGTAATAGAAATGGTCAATTTACTATTTTGTTTTGTTATAATAAATTTAATTTTTATTTTTATTTCCTTTCTAACATCCATATTTCATACATTCAAGCATAAAACTTAAAGTCGGGTCATTTGACCCGCTATGGTAGGAATATGTATCTATTAAGTGTTGGTATGATTAGTGTTAAAAAAATTTCGGATGAACTGTGTTCGTTTTTGTCTTAACACGATAGTTTGTTGAATAAAAGAAAAACCCAAAACATGTGTAAAAAAGAGAGAGAGAGAAAGAGAGAATGTATTAGTCATTTTTTAAATTTAAATTGTGAAATTTAAATTTGTATGGTATATCCTATTGAAAATTTTATAAAAAATAAAATTCCTTATTTTTAAACTACCGTATTTATTCCAATCTAAGCCCCACCTTAAGTTCTTTACACGTTTTTGAGAAAAAATAAAAAAAAATCGTCTTAAAGGTTTATTGATATCTGATACTTTTTAAAGTAATTTTTAATGAGAAATAGTAAATTAATAACTTATATTTTATTATTAGGGGTGTTACAGAGAATATTAGCAACCCCCTCTCCTGCAAAGTCAGGTTTTGGGACCCAGACCGCACTTAGCATCAGTCTAAGGGAAAAACGGTGGCACCGGGGGATGAATTTCGTGACTTTCCATCGGCAATTAAGGGGTTAAGGTTCATGGAGGTGGAATTATTCTGTGGATAATGTTTTTTTAGACTACACTGGCTCCTTTCATATCTGTGGATGTTATTCTGAATAGCACACAGCTTACCTCAACGTCTTTGTCGATGATATGCACTCGTTTTTGTCTCTAATATCATGGAGATAATCTCCTTTAGCAGAAATATAAAAATCTGGTTGAGAAACATCAATCAGAGTCTAATTTTTTTTCCACGGACAACTCAATCCCCAAACCTAAATTCTACTGAGCATTGATAGGGCAAAGTCGAAAGATTTCTTCAAAACTTAGAAACGCCATCCTCCTTTGTGTCTTAAGTTAGTGCTTCTACTATGTCAGTATGGCTCATTATATTCCTCTGCAACGATATCAGCACATTATTGCATCCATACCATGAAAAATATTGGCTGTGGTCAGAGTCAAAGGTGGACCAACTCGTTATTATTTAAAGATATCTCTAATTTTTGTCCACTTGAAAGATAAATAGATATAGATATAGATATTTAGATGTATATTTAGCAATATTAGAATGAAAGAACTTGGTAAGGTATATAAAATGTTCAGGAACAATTTTTTATGAGAAATATAAAGGGCACTCCAGAGACTAACTTATAGTAAAAAGATTTTCAAAGTTAGTACCAAAACGATATAATTTTTTATTATTTCCTGTTTTTGGAATTCAAGAATAAAAGAAGTTAATTCGAGTCCTGAAATAAGAGTAATAAATGAGCAAACAAGTTTGAAATGGGTGGTCATAGAGCATTTATTTAAGGGAAATAATAATTTTCGGAAGGCAATAAAATTACATCTTAAATTATTTGGTATATAAATGCAAGAAAATATCTTTACATAAACTTTCATTTATTTATTTATTTTCATTTATACTCCATCTATACGGCTTGAAAAAATTTAACGATACTGAATTTATTTACCAAAAACAATGCTAAATTATTTTTAACTTTGAACTCTGTGTTGTATACTGTCTTTTACAAACTTTTAAAGAAGATTTATGAACAGATTACGGACACGAAAATAATTTAAAAGTTGATTAATCAAAGCATTAAATGCTCAAGGAAGGAAGAACCCATCGGATTAGAGCAAAATCTAGAGGCTTTTGAATAATGCAGTCACAGAACTTGCACTCCAATTTTTATACCGAAGTAATCGCCTATCGACAATGTGAAAAATAGTAATTAATAAAAGTAGGGTTCATAGTCAGAGAATAGAAAATCTACCTGAATCCCTCCATGGTATTGATTCAGACAGAAAAGAAAGAAAGTTGGGATATTTGAATTCTTGAGGTGGGGAGCAGCTGCTGACAAACTCCATCTACAAATGTTCCCCGACTCCGATGGAAATTCTTCGCCTCCATTAAGAGTAGTGAGTCAGGTGCTTATCTTTTCCATTTTCTTTGAATATATTTGAGATTTCTTTTATTCTAGGGATTTTTTTTATTGCTCACGTTATCCGGGTGGAGGGAAAACTCTTACTTTTTCCCCGTTGAGAGTCGGTCTTTTCTCAGGATGATAATTTCGTTAAAGGAGAAAATAAATTGAAAAGGACTGCTTATTCTAACGCGTGCATTTTCCAAAACTTTTTTCGAGTGTGTGCGTGGCCGTTCTGGGGAAGGGGAAAATATACTTTTCTTTTGCTACGCTGGGGAAGATGTTTTGAATTTCAAAATTAGTAACAAATGTTTACCGGTGTCTGTTATGGGTTGTGAAGAGCACTGAAGGCATCAGTATGTTAATTTACTGAAAAAGCTGAAGGCACTGAAAAATATTCCTTTTTTCAGGGTTTTAGTATGTTATGAATACTAAAATGAAATTAATAAGGTTTCGAGATTAGTTTTTTTTTTTTAAAAAAATTTGCCTTTTGTCAATTTGCTTTGGTTTTATATTCAGATCCTACATTTTGAATATTTCCATTATTTAAAACTCTATCATTCTCACAAGAAGAGAGATTATTATACTTCTAGAAAAACATTTTTATCTTAGATTAGAGCTCGTCCTTTTTTCAATTGCGTTTTTCCTTTTGAGTTTTCTGCTTTTTCAGATATTGTTTTTTTTTCTCAATAAATTTCTGGGGATGTTTATATGATCAAGCATAAAATCTTCAAATGAATTTTAAAAAAATCAAGAAAGCAAAAGTTGCCATAAAAATGCATGTAATTGATCATTCTAACATGTTTCCTAAAAGTACACAAGTATGCAACGTATAAGCTATTTAATTATATCTCAATTTTTATTATCACTTAGTTTGTTCTTTTGAATTTTTAAAGGTTAGCAGTTTGAATTAACATGAAATGTAAAAATAAGTTAAGTCAATTTCTACGTAGGTCAACAAAGAAAAATTTTATTTTAGTTACTTTTTATCAAATAATTACAATTAATATAAATATGCATAAACATACGACAGAATCACAAAATTAAGTGATAATTAATTTTTATTAGTTATAATTAAAGTATCGTATTGTCATCCAAAATAATCGTGCATATAAAATTTCATTTCAACTGAATGCTTTAAAACGTGAGAAAAAACCATTTTAAAGTTTGAAACAAGTCGCCAAAAATGAGGCCAACGAGGCTGTATCTGTAATTCTTTGAATAATTAGTTTTAATAAATTAACATACTTTAATCCAAAGTAAATGTGTATATAGAATTTCAGCTCAATTGAGTGCTTTAAAATGTATTTTACTAACGATTGAAATTTTAAACGAGATATAGTAAGATTGTGAACTAATAGTAGGAATTGAACAATATGCTTTAATATATAATTATTTAACAAAAATATAGTATACATATAAATAAAGAAACCGAATTTTTTATCAATATTATGAGATAGAACAAAATATTTCAAACAAATATCTCAGTAAGTTAATTCCCTCGGACAAGAACATATCCACTTAGATACTAAATATTAAGAAATGGATTTGCATTATGAATTAACTCACATAAAGTTGAGAAATTTATATAAAACTCGAGAAAAATTTCAGAAAAATTAAGATATTACCAAAATACAGGAAACACCTTTAAATGTAAAATTTAAATAGCTTTGTATTCTCGTCCATACATAAAAAAATAAATAAATAAAAATGCTATAAATATTCGTAACATTTTAAAATGCTCGCTGATAGAGTGTTGTTGTTGTATTAATACCTTCTGATTGACGGTATTAGATCGAGGCTCATGAACTTCACCATGGAAAGAGGCAGGAGAGTAAAATAGTGAATAAAAAGTGCAAACAAAATTTTAAATAACACTGCGAAATTACCAGACATAATAGGTTCTGAAGTGCCTAAAATTGAAGAATTTAAATGCAAAATACAAGAAATTTTAAGCAATGGAAATTTGATATTCATTTTGAATACTTAAAAATCTATTCGTGTTTTGCGTAAATTGATGCAGATTTGCTATCTCTCTCTCTAAGAGCATGGATATTGTCCTCAAAAGTGCTTAAATTCAAAATATAAGGACATATGTTAGTAGGATTCAGAAAGTACCGGGTTTTATTTTCAGCCAGCGTAATGGACATTATGAGAAATCAACCTGTCTATTGTCTTGTAAATAACTGCCACCAACCAGTTAATCAAACAGCTTAATTAATTGCTGTGGCAATTTTTGAGGTTGCTTCTTCCAGCGGCGTAGTACCCCAAACAATTTGTTTCTTCCTTTACTGAGATGTGATCTATCGGACATCAAGTTCTTGAGAAAACGACCATTTATAAAACAAGTTTTGCTTAGTACATAGATTTTATATGATTTTTCTATACTTGAACTGTCTCAGTAGAATTGTTGAAATATACCTTTAAACTCTGAGGCTCCCCTTTCTGTTTTTTTATCAATTTTTTCTGAAAAATTCAAACGTTTTTATTTTTCTATTACCAGTCAAATTATTTTTTTGAAACTATTTGAACTCAAACAAATATTAAATCATTAATGCTATTCTTATCTTTAGAATTATATATATATATATATGTGTGTGTGTGTGTGCATAATTTTTTAACTCTATTATACGCGTTTAACATTCTTTAATTATTTTCTTGTAATTTAGAAACCACTTGAATATTTTTATTCATTTGCCATACTATACAGTTGCTGTATATTGTTAAAGGCAATTTGAAAATTATCTTTATACAGTACTTAAAGTTTCATACTATAATTAAAAATAAGCTATTTTCCAGACATAAGTTGTGAAAAATTTCAGTATTTAAAAACTTAATATAGATTTTGTATGCGATGCAATGAAAATGAAAAAAAAAAAAAAATACTCTGGAGCAATATTGAAGCTACTGATAGTGAAAACTACGAATTTATGTCCCACACAATTGTTTATTATTTTTGTTTTATATTTTAACATCCGTGCTAGATTTTAATTAGGCTGAAAACAGTAATATGTAGCGAATTGATTGCAAGTAGAAATTTCTATGCTTAGTTATTCTCAAGTAACTTTTTCCTTAGGTAAAATTTATTTATGTAATAAGTTTAAATTACTATTTTTGAATTGTGTTTTGTTTGTTTGAATAATTATTATAAATAAATAGGAGCACACACAATCTTAAATGAAAATTTCTTTAAACATAAGTATTATTTTAAGTGTAAGTGGGGGTAAGATATTTTTTGTAATTATTATTAAAAATAAAACGCAAGAAATAAATCATAATTTTTTTTATCCATACTGAATTTTAGCTTTTTGTCTTTTTATAATCAAAGAAAAATAGTTTCTTACACTATTATTTTATCACTATTTTTTTGAAACTTTTTTCATATTTTCTTTTCCGAGTAAATATTTATTGAGATCAAAATATCTTCAATTGAATTATGTTGCACGAAATTGGAAATCAAATTTTTTTATTCCAATAATTAAATGAAGCCCTGATATTGTTAAAAAACAATTTGAAAGTTTGAACAGAAAAACAATAAACACGTAACATGTAATACAATGACATTTCAGAATCGCTCTCTTTACATAAAATGTTTTTCGTGTTACTGTAATATATTTTTGGCGTAGTTGAGATTATCTGGAAGAGATCCTCTGGATTAGTATTAAATATCTTCTGGAACGCCAGAGGATATTTTTTTTTTAAAAAATTATTATTGGCTATGAATACTTTAGAAGTATATAATACAATACAGTTTTATAATCTGAACAATGAGTATGAACAGTAGTACAATTTGCACAATAAGAGTTGGACCCCTCTCTTTGCTTATAGTAAAATAAAGAACGCTTTTTTCGATATTGTTAAATGGGGGACACACAAATGTGCATCGTTATTTGCTAATTTTAAATTTAAATTTAAATAGAGAAAAATAATATTAAAAAATAAAGTTTGATTATGATACGAAGTCAACTATATATTTATATATGAAATAGAGCAGCTAGAAAAAATGAGTTTATACGTAATAAATAAAGATAAATGTATAATCGTAAATCTAATACTTACCTTTAGAATGTGCCAAAGAAAGTCAAGAATGCTAAATTTATCTTCCCCATTTGAATTAGATCGTGTTCAGTTAGTTCAATTGGATTACTAATTTTTTATGTAATTCATAATAGTAACTCTTCTGAGCGAACGTAAGTTGTTACATTTTAAAAGTATTTCCTCTAGTTAAATGAAGAATTCTTACAAAAATCGACAGGATAATTATCTTTAAGATTTCTTTTCATCGATCGCATGTGACAAAAGAATGGTAATTAGATAAAAAATTAGAAATAGAAACGGTTGACAGAATAAGGTACTGTTCTTATCTCTCAATAACTTAGGAACAATAACAAGATATTTTTTGTTCTGTCATATAATAATATTTTCAAGAAATAATGTAACAGAATATTCAATAAGGAACTTTATTTCTTCAAGGCAATGTTTTTAGTTTCATCTTATGATAATATTGCTTGCAGTTTGTTTGGATTCAAAGATTTTTATCTGAAAACTTAAATTTTATGAAACTCTTTACGTTTTTGCAGAAAGCGACTCATATATCTCTCACGAAATTAATATAAATTTTACTTAAAAGTATTCCTATTAAAAAAAAGAAATTTGATCTCCATTTAAATTGAAATAATTTATTTAAGGAACACTTTTAATGTCATCCTCAATTTCCATACGCTGAAAAAATTTTACACATTTTATACAAAAACAGAAAGCTTTTAGCAGGTTTTCTTAAGTACATTAGTCACTAGTTTTAAAATGATAATTTACTTGAAGTGAAATTAGCAAACATGTTATAACAAATCAATTGACCATTAGGTTAAACAAAATAATTTATCGAATACTGTGAGAAACAAATCTTTATACCCTTCAAAAACGTAGCTCTAAATAAGAAAAGTATATTAAATATTTATTTAAAGCTTTCAAATTTAGGACTATGTAACAGACAATTTTAATCCGGAGGAAAATGTTATCTAAAATTTGTCTCAACTTTAAAATCAGTTAATGCACAACACCAATAACATACAACTGGCTCAATGAGAGTTTTACAAGCTATATTTATTTGACTATTAAGAATTAAGTAATAATGAATGAAATTAAAATAGTGACACTGAAGAATACAACTGAAAACGGGATTCCAAATTTAAAAATCCCTTCTCATAAATATGTTAGGTAACTTTACCAATCTTTTAACTTTGTTTTGCATGATGATAGAAATTTCCTCCATTAAATTTTCTGAACAAAATACTATTCTCAAAACAGGTGAACTGTAAATTAATTTTTGCTGGCAACTTTTTTTACGACTATTGCGTAATAAGGAACGTAGCTGTATAAAAAAAGAAAGCAAATGTCACAATCATTACAGCAGGTTGAACGTGTCATTTCACTGTTGTGATTGGAAAGAACTTGCGATTTCGTGAATATTTTTTATAACTAATCTGAGATTTTTTCGCTAATAAAAGCAAGAAGGAGTGGAAAAAACAATAAGGAGATTTTTTTTTGCTTCTATTATTTTCTGTACAATATAAATCGAATAACCCCAATAATCTTCCCACAAAACCATGACAGAAAAATTTTTATCACTATGCAGTTGTTTCACTTCTACTGTATAACGAAAATGTTTTTTGCTATATTTTTATTTTATGTTATTTTTGTAAGAAATTTAGAAAAGAAGGACATTGAAGATTTGTAGAACCAGTAGGAAGGTGGTTGGCTATCAGAATATAGACCAAAATTCTGGCGACGAGTACCGCGATGAGAGGAAATTAGAAAAATAATAATAATTTTTTTTAATTACCATCAGAAATAAAAATTATGGAAAGATATAGTATTAATTTATTCATCTCTTGCGCTGAGATTAAAATTTAATTTTGAATGATGATGGATATTTCCATAATATTTCTTAAAATTATTTTATGATATATATTTATACTAGGATGCTCTTAAACATTTCTATTTTAATGCAGAGCATGGATTATATCACCCTGAGTTATTTCACACACACACAAAAAAAATGAATACATAAAAAAAGGAATAGAAAAAATTGTGCGAAGAAGGGTGTTAAATATTTATTTAAAACTTTCAAAGTTAGTATTGGGTTATTTGGAAAGTAATTTCATTTTTTACCAACAGATGATTTAACTTTTAAATGTATTCTTCACACTTGAGCCGCATAATCATTACATGTTATGAGAGCTGATATAGCAAGGCTGGCTTGTAAAAAAGTCCAATTGATTCTACGCAGCAGTTTTTAGTTGGTGCCCTTTCAAATATGGGGAGAGAAAAGCAGCTTTTTTGGCATATTTTACTTTTTTTAATATCGAAAAGTTAAAAATGCTATTGAAGCAAGGAAAACAATTAGCTGCTGTGCATGGAGAAGATGTACTGACAGTACCCCAGTTTCGATTCGACATTTTTGATGTTGAAGATGCACCACGTTCTGGAAGGCCAGTTGAAGCTCATAAAGACACACTAAGTACGTTAATTGATGAAAACCGGTGAATACTAAATCTTGAGATCATTGAGAGGTAAAATTTATTGAATTTAATTGTTTATGACCACTTAAAAGTCCTAGGTTTAGTCTCAAAGTTCGACATATGGGTTCCTCGTGTTCTCACGGAAAGAAACTTGTGTCGTCACGTTGATGTCTGCGATTAGCTTCTCAAACGTCAAGAAAATGATCCAATTTTGAAGCTTATCATCCCTGGAGAAGTGAAATGGGTTGTCTATAACAATTCCAAACGCAAGAGATCATAGAGTATAAAAGATGAAGCAAAGCTCAAAGCATTTCGAAGTCCCGTATTCAAGGCCAAAAAGGGTGTCTGTTAGAACGGGATTTCAAAGAAAACCTTTTTTTTTTAGCTTTTACTAGACAACATAACGATTACTGTCATCAACTGGACAAATTTAACGATTCATTTAAACAGAAAAGCAGAAATTGTCAAGAGAAAATGTGTAGTGTTCTACCAAGATAATGTGAGACTTCATACGAGCTTGGTAACCCGCCAAAAGCTTTTACAGCTTGAATGGGATGTACTGACACATCCACCGTATTCTCTACATCGGGCACCTTCTGATTATTATTTATTCTGGTCTCTACAAAACGTTTTAGATAGTTAAGCTTTGACTTCAAATGAAGAGGTGTCAAAAATCACTTGGATCAGTTTTTTGGCAGCTAAGAACAAAAATTTTATGAGCTTGGAATCATGTTAGCACCAGAAAGATGGTAAAATGTATAGAAGAGTATATATATAATTTAATAAAATATTTACTCCCTAAATGAAAATTGTCTTTCATTTTCACACACGCACGGAAAAACGAAATTACTTCCCGAACACGTAATAGTATGTAGCATACAATTTTAAACCGGAGAAAAATGTTATCCAAAATTTGACTGAGCTTTAAAATCAGTTAATGTAACATCACCAAAAACAAATAACTGGCTAAATGAGAGATTTATGATCTTTATTTGTTTTAATAATGAGAATAAAAGAGCTTAATAATAATGAATGAAATTTAAATAGTGACCCAGAGGAATACAACTGAAAATGATTCCAAATTTAAAAATCGCTTCGCATAAATATTTTAAGTAATTTTATCAATCTTTTAATTTTATCACTATTTATATGTGTGTTAAAAATACAGGAACATTTGAGAATTTAACTATTCCTTACACTTAATATTATCAATCTCTTAAGAAAAAGCTAAAAAATTTCATTTTCATATTATCTCCCCGTTAGAACTTCAAAGAAAAACGTTATTTTATAAGTTTCATAGTTTAAAATGATTTATTTATATTAAAAACATCTGTTATTTTCAGAACATTTCAGTTCTAATCTTAATTTCTTAGTAAAAGATTTTAAATGTATAGAAAAATAAATACTAAGTTCAGTTTGGTCAACACTTGCCTTTTCTATTTTAAAATGTTGTCTTTAGAAGTTGTTAAAAGATTTCTTCTCTCTCTTATCGAACGCATTTTGCGACCCTTTTGATTTTCCGATGATTCGTTGCTATAGCAACAGGCAGTTTTGTATTACCTCCCCGAATTTCTGTTGGTTTGATTGCTTTTTCGTCAATGAAAAATTCTCTATTTGATCATCATTAAACGCACTCTGTTCGACTGTTTCTTCAATTTTTTAGGTTGTTTTCAGAAGTTACACTGTAAACAAATGTTTCTAATGGATATCAGTTGCTGATTGCCGATTGTGAGGAGACTGATAGCGAAAAACGTGGGTGGAATATACGAGCCATGCTTTTACAATTCAAAATAGCGTCAAAAAGAGCAGAAAAATTTCAGTATTTATTTAGTTGACAAAGTTTGAACTTTAGAAAATAATAAAGAAAGTATCCGTATCCTTAGGAATAAAAAAAAGATTTTACAAGTGTTTTCTTTTATATCCGAAGTTGGAAGTTTATGTTTAAGTAAACATTAAATTTGACTTTATTATTTCTAGAATTGATAGATATTAAAATTCTAGAGGCATACAAATGTTCTGCAGTGTGTGTAAAAAAACGCCTCACAAATATTTTACTGTATCAAATAAAATGTGCTAGAAAAAATTGCTTTTTATTTCCCTTCCAAAATGTATTATTGATTAAGTGTTTAAACTAAATAAAAAGTACTCTGTCCAAGTAACTTAAGGGGGACTTAAGTAATTCGAATTAAGGGGTCTGAGGAGTGTTAACTTCGTCTCGAGAGGTGAAAATACACAAACAATTTTCAAATAGATATATTTCTTTGATGTTAAAATTTTATATTATTCGAATGTATTATACATTATTTATAAAGGAATGTGGTTTCAAAAAAGTACAAAATGTTTAAAATATAATCATAATTTTAAAAATTATAAGCATATGAAGAGTTAGAAAACTTTCTGCAATAAAGTAAATTTTGCGTTACGCATGCTATTTTCTAAAATAATAGCCTTTGATGTATAAAATTTGACAGAATTAAAAATTAAAAGTTTAATCATTTTATTTTTCAAAAAATATGATTTATTATTCTCTTTATATAAAAATAGCTACAGAGTAATAAGTATACGTTTAACTTTATAAATCACCTTATTGCTAACAGTTAGAGCTACTGTTTCAGAAAATATGATGCGCAACTTAAAACCCCCCTAATTAATATTTCTCACACAGAAATGTTTTTTATTTTCATATGCTTATAATTTTTTAAATTATGATTATATTTTAAACATTTTACATTTGTATGAATCCTCATTCCTTTTTAATAATGTGTAAAAGATTCGAATTGTTTTATTTTAATTTCAAAGAATTATATCTATTTGGAAATTGTTCAGATTTTCAGCCCTCGAGACGACATTGTCACCCCTGAGACCAATTGCTTCAAGATGCAATAATACTCAAGTGGCCGCTGTAGTTAAGTAGTCAAGGTCATGAACTCGTGGCTGATTTTATTTTCCTCAAGTGATAGGCTCGACTCCTGGTGCTTCTAAACATCCTCCGTGTATAAAGAGGGGCTGATACACACACACATGTTGATTCTATCCATGCTCAGTTCTCACGTTATCGTTATATGAAAGTTTGGAGAGTGGGATGATAGTCCTGGTGTCGTTCTCGTTCATTGATCGAGATTCGAAATTACGAGTTTTGTTACCAATACCCCATATGTTGCTTTGAAGTGTGACTAAAATAAACCATCAATCCATTATCAGCAAAAACATTTGAATTAAGCAACCTTTTTTGATACTATATAATACATGAGCGTTCTGTGGGCCTTTTAATGCTAAAATTTCAGTAACACCAATATATGAGTTCCTAATGCTAAAAGTAAACATTCTTATTTTAGTGTCTGTACTGGAAAAGAAACGATCTGATTCCTTTTGAAAAAAAATATCCGTTATAATTCTAAGTACTTTACAAATCTTCTACATTACACTTGCAATAAAACCATTCATTACTGCCTTCTCGTGCCACATTGGAAGAATTTTAGGATGTTTCGCAAATGAACACTGGAAACATTCTTTCATTTCTTAAAAATGTTATTCAATTTAAACACATATGCATGTACATGAACATTTGTGTAGAAACAAGTTTTAAACTAAAAAAGTATATACACCCAAATCCTTTTTACTCTGTAGATACATTCTTTAGAAAACCGAGCCAAAAAAAGTACATGCGACGTATAGTAAATTTGGGGATATTTTCGGCAACTTTAAAAATAGTGCAAGCTGAAAAAACTCTATATATTCCCCCCTCCCACCACCACCAGAAGAAAAAAAAACGTACAAAAAAGTAATGATGAAATCTGTATTACATACTTATAAAACAAAAATAATTCATTTTTATTACAAAAAAAGTTACTGTGAAAATTCAGTCTATAAGTACAGGGTGGCCAAAATTAAACTGCAACTGTTCAAGAAGTGCTGGAGAGAAAACTACCGGGAATATTCCAGTGAAATTTGGTATCTACATGAGCATTATGTCAAATATGTAAAAAAAAGTCAAATATGTAAAAGAAATGGCCATTTTCACCCTATAGATGGCGTTGTGCAGTGTTTCAATGCTTATCGACGGCATATATGCAAATTTTAAGCCCATTGAACAGCATAAAAACAAGACCACATTGAGTAGCGATGTTGAGAGAGCAATTGATTCCAGCATTGCAAGAGACATTGTTTAGAAACCACGGTATTTATGCAGGACGGAGCGCCCCCTCACATCACTGAACCTGCTAAAAAAATTGTTACATTTTTTATGTGGACCGACTCATAAGCAAAAGTTTCGAAAACGCCTGGCCCCCACGTTTACTAGATCTTAATATTTTCTATTTTGTCTGTGAGGACATCTGAAGGATGTGGTTTATAGATAACAACATGTTTCTGTTGCTTAATTGAAATTTAGCATAACGAGACACGTGAGGTGGATTAAAACACAGGTTTTAAATGCGACGGTGGACCCTGCAGTTTTACGTTTTCAGCACGTGGTTGCATCTGGTGGTTCGAATATTGAGCACATCATGTGAAAATTTCATTGAATAAATAATGGTTTAATTATTTTCCAAAGAGTCTCTATGGATTGTTTAATTTGTGATCTTAATGTACGTTAATTTTTGATTATACGATACTGTAAAAATATAATTACGGAAGCGAAATGTACGGAATTTTGATAAACAGTAAGTGATTTTGCGTATTGTTGATATTCTCTTAGAATGTTATTTTGCTGTGTCTATCAATTTTGGAAGTTGTATATGCCACCAGTGAAGCTTTGAAATACGGTACAGCGTGTCATCTATCGAGTGAAAGCTGTGATTTTTTTTTTTTTTTTTTGCATGTTTGATTTGCGTATGTTCTGAAACGTGTAGATACCAAATTTGACTGGAATATTCCCAGTGGGTTTCTTTCTAGCACCCCTTGAACACTTAGAGTTTAATTATTGCCACCCTGTACATGTAACATATACAAATTTTAGTTGAAATGAGAAATATAAACTACTAACAAAATAATGATGAGGAATAAAACTACTCCATCGCTACTTGATAACAAGCGTGAGTGTTTATTATGAATTGGATCTAAAATACCGTCATCAGTAGATGCGTCAGATATCTCTAGCACAAGTGTCGGCTTTGATTCAAATGAATTTCGTTCGTTATAACGAGCTCTAGTTTCTTCCTTTTTTTTTGTCGTTGTTAAAAAGTCTGTTATTGGTGGCTGTTTTTATGGTATTTGAGAAAAACAAAGTTCACGAGTAAGTTTTGTGTAACAGAATATCGAGAATTATTTAAGCCACTTAATTCTCGATATTCTGTTACACAAAACTTACTCGTGAACTTTCTCTATGCTTCCACAACAGACAAATTTCATTCTTTCACTTTGAGTCTAAAATATATTTAAATGTTTGCTTTATGTAGTTCACATTAAATCCTGCTATAATACCTTAATCGAGTCGCTAAATCAACGAGGTGATAGTAAATGGTAAAAAATGCAGTTGAATATTTGGATCCAGGCCCTTGGAGCTTAGACCCGCTAAAGTCACGATTGCTACAATATTACCTTTTTAATAGTAATACATTCTTATCAACAGAATTTTATGCTGGAAATTTCATCATCGAATTAAGAAAGACACTTTAATTTAAACATCGACTCTTAGAACTTTATTGAATTTGTTTATTGCGTCTTACGAACTGAACACTTTAGCATAAAATACAATTATACTAAAGAACGAAATACTGTTGTGTTGAAAGTTCAAGTTGAAGTAAAACAAAATGAAATAAATGATTATAAAATTCAGTTATTCTCCTTAACTCTAGAATAAAATGTAAATAAGCCATGTGATGTAGATCTAGTCACTCCCATGACCGACCATCTTCTGATTACACTGTTAAAATTAGAATTAAAAATATTTCAATGTAGTGTAAAAAAAAAAAAGAGTTCAGCATATATATATATATATGACATGTTTTGAGCCACATTTAGACTTAATTTTAAAAAGGATCTTTATTTGATGAAATCTGTACAAGCTCTGACGCTGAGAGGAGAGAGAAAAAAGAGTGGTTAACACTTAAAACACAGATGGGGTAAGTATCGTGGATTTTATGATTGTACTTGAAAGTTAATGCTGAAGTTGTCATTTAATTTGCACTAGTAAAGTTTTATTTATTTATTTTTCTTTCGACGTTGGTAATTCACTATTGTATTCGATGGTGGTGTCAAATTCACGGTATTATTGTTCAGACTTTCCGGCGAAGAAGATTTTTTTTATTTCTCAGGTGGAAGGAGTTACGTCTTTCTTCACGGGGATAGGAGATTCACGCTTCTCTTCTTTTTTTTCTTCTTCGCCATTAGAACGTTGTTTCTTTCATTCGCGATAATCTGGCCTCTAAAGCAAAGACAAAAATATCGCTCGGCTGTAAAAATGGTTTCTTCTCGGGATTAAAACCACGTTTCTTCATTTTCCGTACCATAGAGCATTCCTTTGAATTCCGGCAACCCGACGACTTCAGCGAAGATATGCAGAGCGCCGTCGGTGTTCCATCAAATTCTCCATATCAGTTACTACGTTCGTTGGTGTTCTTTTTTAATTTAAAATTATTTTACTATTAAGATTACTTTTACGTTAAGATTCGAAATTTATTCTCAGATAGAATCCTACCGGCTTTAATTCTGACATGTTTTGAGCCAGAATCAGACTTCATTTTAAAAAGGATCTTTATTTAATGAAATCTATACAAACTCTGACGCTCAGAGGAGAGAGAAAAAGATCGCCACGTGAAAACTAAGTGGGTTAACACTTAAAACACAGATGGGGGAAGTATCGCAGATTTTATGATTGTACTTGAAAGTTAATGCTGACATATAGGGCTATTAAATATAACGATCTGGAATTAGACATGATCATTGGCTAGGCCATATAATCGGAAGAAATAAATGGGTGATTAGTTCGATACTTGAAGAGGAAATGAAAAGTATTAGTTAAGTGCTAGATAGGGAATTTAATTTTTAATCTAATTTAATTATCCTTACACACACACACACACACACATATATATATATAGGAAAACTTAATATGTGATTGTTATGAATTTAAAGAATTCATAGATAAACATCATCAGCATGTTATTATTCGGGACCTCAATATTATAAAAGACAATAATCTCATAAATATAATGAATAAAGGTACTGGTTTTAGATTAATGATTTCCAATAATAATAATATTATGAAAAATAACTTATATAATGATATTGAGCAATTCATTTACAAAATAGCTATTAAATATAATATGCCTATAGAGGCATTCACAGAATTAAAATGTAATATTACACAGCTGCTTAATAAATATAACTTTGGTACAGATAATAATATCTTTTTTAATGATATTATATAAAAATCAGATTAAAAAAAATTGCAAAATAAATTTATTATACTTTATACTGATAAAGTGCCAGGAAATTTTGCCTTCATATATAAACACTAATATAATTTAATGATCAACAAATATTTTGATAATAATACAGCTTTTATTAAGTCATCAGTTTCTGATAGAGAAATAAATAATCTCATTTTGGCATTTCAAAAACAATTAAGAATTCAAATTGATAATTTTAAATTTCCACATATATTTCTTACTCCCAAATCTCATAAAGACCTAGTCAAGTTTGTGACAGTTACTAATGGATTTAAAACATATATCAGCAAATCAGGCAAAATTCTTCATGAAATATTACAAGATACAATAAATAATTTTAAATTCCCAGCCATAATTAAAAATATTAAAGAACTTATTGAAAAAATGAAAGGTAAATAGATTTCTTCAGTCTATAATTTAGATTTTGAAGATATTTTTAACTCTATTAAAATTGATGATATGATTAATATACTTGTAAAATTACGTAAAGATAATTTATTTAATAATGTTATTTATGATAGATTTGGCTCTTTACTTAGGCTTGTACTTAAAGAGAACTATATATATTATAATGATAACTATTATCCACAGATTAAAGGTTTGCCACAAGGTGGCCCTGCTAGCAGCTGTCTTGCTAATTTATATTTACATTATTTTGAAAATAATTTCATTAATAATTCTGAATATTATATTCTTCGTTATATAGATGACATAATCATTTTTGGCAAGCAATTTTGACATTTTTAAACTTAACACTATTTTTTATCCACAGTACCTTAATTTAATGCAGACAAATAGTAACAGCAATGAAGATAATTTTTTTGATATACATATCAAATGAAAAGATAATGTTATAGTTACTAATATTTATGATAAAATGGAAGATTTTAATTTCAATACTATAAAAGTTCCTCACTGGGGGAGTAATGTACATTTTTCTATATTCAGAAATATTGGTTTTTATTATATACAATCAATTTCTAGTTTCTTAAAATCAGAAAAAACAAATAACTATAAACATTTTACTAAATATTGTTTAAATCAGAGATACCCAATTAATTTTATTAATAGTTATTTGAATAAAGAAATTCTAAATGGTAAGGATTAAAATTCCTTAGAATAATAATAGTTTATTACTATAAATTTATCATTTTTCCTAGTTATAGTTACCTCTGTATTCTAATATTAGATAAAATTACTTATTATTATTTAATTCATATATAACTCTAGTGTCACTAAAGTTATGGTAGCTTGTAAACTCTCTTTTTAATTTTTTATTTCTATTATTTTCATACTTTTGTTAAGTGCTACATTTCAGCCATTCACATGCTTTGAATTTGCATTTGGGTCCAGAATCTGGCAATAACTTATTTATTGCAATCAGATTTAGCATGGGCTCTGCATTTTTAAGTGGAATTTTTTGGTAAGTTACTCCTATCTTGTTATGGATTTAGACATTCCTATCCATTATTTTCAATAGGTTTTTGCTCAGTATTATTAACATAAAGGGGGAAGGGTAGCTGGCCACAAAACATATTCAACCGCACTTTTATATAAATTATTTTATATATAAGCTGTGCTAAGTCAGCAATGATTATAATACTGCAGCATCCATGTTTTAAATTTTGATTGCTCATGTGTCCTTTATTGTGTGGTTTTCTTACTGTCTGTGTTTTTCGGTTTTGATTGATGGATGTTCATCTATCTTTTGTAGAGAATTTGACCACACACACACATACACACACACACACACAGTTGGCAGTTTAAGTAATATCTTAAAATTATTAGAATTGCACTAAATTAAGAGGTAATGGTACGATTTATACAAAAATCTGTAATTTATAGGTTTTCAAAAAATTTTTGGTTACCCTTAAAGTGAAATAGGTTTTGCGTTTAAAGTACCTCAAAAAGCTAACCATTTGATTTTTTAAGGCAAAAATGTTTTGATATGATATATACAAACAAGTAACAAGATTTGCCATTACATCGAACAATGCTTAACAAAAGTTTGTTTGGGTATTGGTGTAGCATGATTGATATTCGTAAAGTATGTTTCCTTACGTGCTTACTGAATGCTTGCTGAAAATTCCTTAAAAATGTAAAAATTCTAAATTCAATTATTTTTAGAGAAAAAAATATTACTCTGATTAAAAAAATGCATACCAATTTTTACTACACGCATTAATAGCAAATGTTATAGAAAATGTTAAAGTATTTAGAGCAAAAAAAGAAAAAAAAATAGCCATTGTATTTTAAATGAAGACAAACTTGTTATTTTTTATCTTTCTGAAATAAATCAATGTAAACTTTTTATTTGCCATTAGGATGTGGATAAAAATTAACCTAAGTTATCGTAATTCTGGGTATTTTAGACTTAGAGCTTTGAAATTTTGGGAGATTTTAGAAAAATGTATAAAAATTCATTCAGACTAAACAAATTAAATTTCATTTTTTAACCATAGTTTGTCAATTGAATCGTATTACATTTCCTTAACTGCACCTATTGATTAATTTGAAAAAAATATATTAGTTTCAATAATGCGCATGGAAATTTAGAAATAAAAACTTAAAAATTATCATTATCTGTAATATTCTGTTCAGAGCATATTCTGTGAAATTGTGTCTAAAATATTTAGTTCTTTTTTGTTTGATGCAAATGCGTTTTGGATGTATATACAGCTGTTTCTCTTATTTATATACTTTAGCATTTTTTATTTATATACCTTATAGTATTTATATACTCTTCTTCCTGCTTGACTAACGGATAAGGAAACAAAGTTGAGTAAACTAGATCTTCGACCATCGCTCACTCAGGAAATCGAAAAATTTATGTTACTTTGAAAATATACTTTTACGCAATCTACTTACTTTTCTTGAGGCAACCAGGATATCTTCCGGAATTAAGGGTATCATCGGGAAATATAAGAATAGAACTCCAAGATGTTTATTTCCAGAAATTTTGAAAAATCGCAGATTAGATGGAGGTGAGAAATTTGAAAATTCAAGTACAAATGCAATTATATCTAATAAGAACACAAATAATTTTCACACGTCAATGAGTTTATTTTACGTGAACTGCAAATTAAACAAAAAAAGCAGCTTTTTGAATATCTCAGCTGAATAAAAAAAAAACCTTGTTTGTTAAATTTTAAGTCTGTAGATCTAATAGCTGATAAAAAGGATTTTTTTTATCTATAACTCCCCGTAACTCTCTTGTGGGTCGATTTTGGAAAACACCTTCCTAAGATGATCTTTGCTCAGCAAAAGTAACACATTGTTACAAATTTTGTGTAATGAACGCTTAAAATAGCATAAATAATTTATATATCTGGAAGTGTAATACGTTAATATTACTTTTTGTTGTATTTATTTTATGTTAAAATTGTAATCAGCCTCACACTCCACCTGTTCAAGCTTTCGCAGTTCCTGGCGCCTTGCGTAGATAAAACAAAATGCAAAATTTTGCTTCACACATAAAAGATAGATATATGCTGTATCGGGCATTTTTTGCAGATGGCAGAATTTTTTCCTCCTTACTTGACAATTATCGTTATATTTTGGACGCTTCACACAATATATTTATGAATTATAGCCTATGTATTATTCTGATGTATACGCTATATTATTGTAAGGTTTCATTAAATACCATTCAGTTGTTTTTGCGTGAAAAAGTACCAAACATCCACACTAACTTCCACGTTTATAATATTAGTAAGGATAAGTTATACGTAAGGTTAGAAAAATTGTGCAGCTTATAATATAGTCCTTTTTATTATTAATAACTTGTTCATAACAAAATTATTTTGGAAATGCCCGAGAAACTATTTTTAATACACCATTAAGCAAAACATGGCACTTTTACGGAGAAACATAAATACTTTTTATAAATATTAATTGTAAATAAAGTATATATATGAAGTAATATGAAGACTTTAGGCATTTTGAACTTGTAATGTGACATTTTGGGATTTAATCAATTAATTTATTTTCTGCAGTCGTGCACACGGATGGATGAGGAAATATGTTGCAATTTAAATATCACATTTATTGACGATCACAACAAAAAGGGATGACACGAGCAACTAACATGCGCACAAGCACAATACCGAGGACAAAAGGCTCTTCTTTTCTATTTATAGGCAATATTCAATCGGAAGCTATAAAAATCAAATGATTTCACGTAAAGGCTATTCTGATTGGTCTGCATACGCGGATGATGCAAGATTTCATCACCCTGATTTAAAAACACTAACCCTTAGGTTTTTTGAGAGATAAAGTCGTGAATAATTCCCTTCAGGCGGGTAAACTAAAAATTGATTACAAAGCGACATTCTGCTCAAAAAGTCCTGGAGAATAACTATATGTGAATTATTACATATATTTGCACACATATGATTGCTAGTGTATCTGTTTTTCACACAGAGGAGTTGAAAAATATAAGAATTGAGATAGAAAGATAACATTTTTTTAAAGAAGTCCAATTTTCAACAATATTTTTAATAATATTAAGGGAACCGCAAATTAGTGTCGAAGTAAGGAATAATTTAGTAAATAAAACAATGAAGTCAGATATATAAATATAGTAAAATTATACTGCATTTCCCGTGCTCAGCTGAAAAAAGTGATACAATAAAAATAAAAAAGATATGAAGAAATGTTTCAAAAAGGAATTTAATAAAAATGTAAGGTGAATTTCAAAAAATTATTTAAGTGATCTAAACTATTATTAACCTTAGTCTTAGCTCACCAAATATAGTCTTATATTTACAAGTGTAATCTAAAATATTAACGTAATACGCTAACACAAAAAATATTTTTTTAAAGAAAGTCCGATTTAAATATAGACAGAAGAATTGGTAAAAATAAGAAGCTAAAAGATTCAAATTTTTTTCTGGAAAAGAACAATTTTGGAAGAAAGAAAGGCATAAAGGAAGAAAAAGTGAACATAAAAAGGATCAAATTTTTTTCCAAAAGGATTCGTAAAAATTTCGTATATATATATTCAAAAAATTACAGCTTCTTTGTAAAAAAATTTAAAAAAACTTAAATTATGAGAAAAGCTTGAAAACAGTTGGTTGAAAAATCTTTAACTCTAAATCAAAAAGAAATTTGCTCTTTTTCATATTTGGGCTGTGAAATTGAGTAGAATTCAACATAGGAAAATCATATATTTTTCAAAATGATTTTAATTTCCGATAGTTTGATCTATGTGGAAAAAAAATCTTAAATTGATGCCCATTTCTTCTATACGTTTTGTATACGAAACTTAAATTGTATATTATTACTAAGAACAGATTGTGAAAATTAAATCAATTTTCTATGTCCTCCTGAATTAATTCTTTAGAAAGGACTAGCTAGGAGACTAGGAATTTTTTTTTTTTGCTTGTAGTGATCGAAATTAAGTTTAACTAAACAAATTCGTTTAACATAATTGAAACCTAATTATTACTGAAACTCTTAAAAAGTGTTGATATATCTGAAATACCAAAAATAAATGGCTGACAATACAGTTCCAAATCAACGAACACTGTCGTTGAGTTGTGTGTAGTTGGTAGAAGTTGATCTTCAGATCTTTTCAGGACGATGTCAACAGGCAATAACAAATTCTATATCGATCACCACGGATTCTAACAAAGTGCTAAAAGATAACTTAAATAAATATAACAATTTCAGTTTTCCTATTATAGTAACCATTTAAAGGTTTATTCATAAAGAGTGCTTAGTTTTAAAAAGTTTACCCTTATATGCATAATTATTTCTTTGAGGTCTGAAGAGTAACAGAAGTAATAACAAAATGTTAACAATCTTTATTCCAGTGATTTTATTTTATAAATAAATGTAGGCAGAATATGTACCTCTCCCTATTTATCTATATAAATATATATACATGTTTATTTTACACAACTTATTTATCATTTCATACTATGAGGAAAAACATTCATTGTACTTGTAATGTATTGGCTGGTGTTGGCCCAGCCTCTACATAATTCGCGTGAGCTAGAGGTGTGGGATTAAAGAAAGAACTAGACGTAGCCATATAATCTTAATATTACTTTATTAAGATCTTAACTTAAACCAATAACAGATTAGATACTAATATAATATGTGAGTGAATCTACTGTGACGAGACATACAATATATAATACCGAAATAACGTAACCCGAACCACTATCAATAACTAACTCGCCTGAGCTCAAATTCAATATAAACACGGATACCAATATTTTAATGGTAACTCCTGCCTTAATATCCAATGAAGCAGCAATCTATCTGATCCTGGCTGAAGTTGCGGTTTACTGGCGTGGAATTGTATCCACCCTGACTAAAGGCTCTTTTGTTACGGATTTTGTCATTCTTGACTGTCAAATAACTTCTCAAAATACTCTTCACACTTGTAACATGGACTATCATAACACTCCCCAAATGGCCACCTCGCTTACTCGTTATTTAAACTTACTCGTTACTTACTTGCT
>BMAV01019588.1:172671-188270 GCA_019973955.1 Trichonephila inaurata madagascariensis
TAAGGCTTCAAAAAAGTATAAAATGTTTAAAATATAATCATAATTTTAAAAAAATTATAAGCATATGAAAATAATTACTATTTCTTACAAAAATGTTTCTTAAGTCTTACCTTGCGCATGATATTTTCTAAAATAGTAGCTCAAATTACTAGCAATAAGTTAATTTAAAAAGTTAAATGTATCCTTATTACACTGCAGCTATTTTTATATCAATCAAATAATACTATTTTTTAAAAAATTAAAAAATTACATAGAATTTTTTTTTTAAATTCAATCTCTTTTTCAAATATTTTGAAATAAAAAAGATATATAATACTAACATTACGTAGGGTTGAAAGAGTACGATACATCTTACAATTCTGCACAAAGTTTTATAAATCAAATACTTCTATTCTCTTTTTCTTGCTTTCATACGCTTGTAATTTTTAAAATTATTGTTATATTTTAAACATTTTATACTTTTTTGAAACCTCATTCCTTTATAAATAATGTATAAAAGATTCAAATTATTTAATATTAAATTCAAAGAATTATATCTATTTGAAAATTGTCTATCTTTTCAGCCCTCGGGACAATTTTAACACCCCTGGGACTCCTTAAAGAATCTCTACTCAACAAAAGAAACATGCCTGCCAAATTTCATGTCCGCAAGTCTAATAGTTCCGGAGAACTCATGAAAAGTGTGTAAATCGATTTTCTTCATATAAACATAGTTAAGTATGCTTTTATATCGGATTTATAATTTTATATCATTTATTGTATTCTTTCTAACAACTTTTACATGGCTTCAGCAAACATAGAGGTTTTCTTTTACTTTTTAAACTTTCTTACCAGATTCTAAAATGTTCCTAATGTCTGAAGTTAACGTCAGTCACTAAATCAGAAAACTCTTTGACTTTCATGAGATCCCTAATTTGTTATTCACTAAGTATCCTCTCTTTAAATTAAACTTCTGGTAAATTCCGAAACTTAAGACTGAAACACTGGAAGTTAGTACAGCATTTATTCAGTCCCCTGGACAGATTTCAACATTTTGCTGAATTTGATATGCAAAGGAGATGGTAAACTTTCCCTGGTCTAGGTTAATTGATCTACATATTTTTTATTCCTTATTTTAAGCTTTCTAATGTAGATAACTAATGTCTTGTACAGATTAAATGTCTTTCTTAGATCGCGTAGAGATCAAGGCAATTTCTGTTCAGGTTTTTATCTCCATTAAAAAACTTCATTCTCATTTTTGATCTAATGGACATTAATGCAAATGCATCAAATTCTTATTTAATCCTATATCTGCCGACTGTACTTATAAGTACCACTCACTTTAAAATTACACAGGATAACCATTTTTACAAATATTCTGACGATATTTATCAGAAACATGCTTTTAAGACCACTCTTCCAGGATACTTGACAGAACAGGTTCTATGAGGAACATTTTGGCGGGGAAGGCAAATAGTTTTAAAACAGATATTGCGTTTTCAGCAGACATTTTGATTGGATTGCGAAGACTGTTATTTTTGTTCCGAAAAAGTATTTAATGTCAAAAGGTAAGAGCCTTTTTTTGTATGTTAATTAAGACCTAAAAAAACGATTTGATTATTTATTTTAAGTGAACAGTGTATAAAATTAATTTTACAGTTGAATAACTTTGTTGTACTTATAAGTACCGACAGTGCACTGGATTTTAGAGTTAGGGTCCGTGTAGCTTATTGTTGTTTTTTGTTGATTTGTAGCTTCATCACTATAGTGCAATAAAGTTACGCTTTTTTTAGCATTTCTTTTAACTCGACTTATTTATTTTGCTTTTATATTTTTTTTATTGTTACGTTTTCAAAAAATTTTGAGCTTGGAATCTGAGTTTGCTTTTTTTACCACACAATTAAATGAAAGATCTATAACTTATTCAAAAATTAGCAACAATTTAATTTATTTATGTGTAACTGAGATTTAACAATAATAGGAAGTTTTCGTGGTATTATATAATATCCCCCCTCTCTCTTTTCTTAGTGTCTGGAAAAAAGAAGATTTGTCTTCAAGAGGCTTTGAATTTATTACAGTACCTACCATCTGAAAGCAGTGATGCACTAACATATGATTCTTCAGATGAAGAAATCCCAACAAATTATCTGCTGGAATTTTCGTTAGATTCTTAAGATGATGATCAAGTTACTGAACAAGACTCAAGGTGCAGTAGTTCATGCTCAGAAAATACAGTATTTCCTACCCCAGAATGTAGTGCTTTAAAAAAACAATTGAAACATCATTCAAAATACTTAAAGTGTAATGAATTTTTGTTTATTGATGAAAAGAAAAACTGTTTCTTTGAATATCATTAAATTAAGTTTACAAGTAAAACCTGCTTTTATTTGTAAAAAGAGTAAATAATTTTCTAAAATTTTATAATTTTCAAAAATAAATATTTTGTACAGAAAAATATTAGTTTTCTCTGGTTATTTAGCATTTTTAAGAGTTAAAACACCATTAAATCATTTTGTATTATGAGAATTTTTTAAACCTTTGTGTACTGGCGGTACTTTAAAGTACCAATTTAATCAATTAGCTCTAATCATTAAATTTCCCAAAGTTGAGTATTTTATTTTTGTATATCCCTTAATTTTCAATGTAGTGACTCAAAAAAACATATTGCACGAAATAAATTGCAGTAAATTATAATGCGGTAGTTAAAGGGTTAACACTTAAAAGAACTCTGAATTCGGCAATTCCTTAAGAATATAACTCTATCACGTTTTCTGAAAAAATTCTTATTGTACTTTATATATACATGTAACTTCCCCCTCTCTCTTTAGATATTATCTTAAAAAAATTCTACTATAATGTTTTATGGTACAGAAAATTACCATAATATTCTTAATGTAATTTGTATAATCTTAGCGTACACTTCATCTTTTTAGTTTATTATTATTCTAATAAAACTAACTTTATAACACACCAATGATGGTACTAATCAGTCTTTATATTTCAAACTTTGAATTTGTACTTCGTTCAATGAATCTAGCAATAACTGGTTTATTGTTATTTGATTCAAGTATTCGGTGAGCATGTTTGAATGCCTCTTTAGGTATGTAACACTTTTTTTTAATAAAAGATCCTATCCATTATATATCATAGGATTTTGCACAGTATTTTAACCAGAAAGGGTAGATAATTGGCTGGCTATAAAACTCGCTACACCCCACTTTTTTATGAAGCTGTCATCAATCAGAAATACTTATATTACTGTATCATCTCTCTCCTTCTGATTTCCTAAAATTATACACCCACCCACCCCCACACACACACACACATACACACATACATACATACATACATACATACATACATACATATATATATATATATACAGTATAACAAAATAAAATAATAAAGACAAATTGTAATTCCTACAAAGCTAAGAATAAATGAAAATGAATTTTAAAAACCTATAAAAACCCACTAAAATATTAGTAAACATTTGAAAAGTCAATAGACTAAAATGGAAAACTATTATGTTTTCTATAGCTGTCACGGAATTAGGACAGTGAGGTATAGTTAAGTTTGCTTTTCAAGATCCAATCTTCCCCATACAGAAGAAAACTTCAACGTAATAGTGCAATAGAAAGTGAAGAAAACACTTAGAAAGAGTAATAAGTACAAGCCTAATAATAGCATGTGTAAGCGAAAGGAGACTATTTATAACAAGTAAACTTAATTTAATTAAATATTTTAATAATGAACAATGTTACAAATTGAAAAAAAAAAACAATCTAACAATTAGAACACAACTGACCAAAAATCTTAAGGTTCTGGAATAATAAAAATAAGAGTAAAATAATACGTGTCAACTGCAGTAACATCATCCGCTAAGTGATGTTACTATTTAAAAATTGTGCTGGAATACATTTTTGTAACCAATTGAAAAATCTTATATACAAGCAATTATTATTACTTGGAACAAAACTTTTGGAAAATATTCTACAATTTTACATCATATTAGAAGGCCATGAGGCTTAGCTAGCTTCTATTATACCAAGAAGACCCTCGGTTTCCAAATAAAGCTTGGAGGATTCTTTGAGATTCCTAGTCCACTAAATCTTAATTTTAAACCATGTTCAGATTACGATGTCTACTTCTGAGTCGGCACACCCCTTTCCGCATCCTCTCCTCCCCGACATGAGGAGTTTGAGCCCTAACAAAATTAACGTGCTTCAATCTTCTACGTGATGGTATTTAAAGGGATCATGATTGGGATGCTCGGCTCAACTAAACGTCGCTGAACACGAGCACGATACTATGACCTTTAGTTTATTGCGGCTTAACGCTTAACGATAATTTTTTTTTCAGCCAACAGAAATTCAATATTTTGTTTAGTGATCAAGGGCTTAAGCTTGCTTTGTTTTTGTTATGATTTCACTTCGAAGAAAAATCTTTCTTTGTTTTTGCAAGAAATCATGAAATCGTTAAATTAAGAACAACTGTTTCCTTATTTGGTATTTTCCTCACCCATATGGCACCACTGCTTTTTGGGATAGTGTTAAGAGAATCTATTACCACAACGTGAAAAAATTGAAACCATGAAATACTTTGGCAATTTATGAAATAATAAAAACACAAACTTTATGTTCCGAACTGCAACGATATAATATTGGATAGAAGAGAGTTTCTTGCAAATTTAAATTTATTGATTTACACTGTCACTCATAACACAATCGTTTAAGGTATCCGACTACGTTCGGAACCGTAATTTTAAAAAAGCGCATAAATGGATAATTTTCAGGATATTTAGGGTCACTTAAATTAGAATACATGCAAAAAATTATTTTAACGACATTTTGACAAAAACAAATTATTTAAATACAATATTTTGGCAAAAATTTAACTTATAACAATTTTTCAAAATGTTCTCCTTTTATAAGAAATGCTTCTAATATAATAATATTTTGTGTGTGTGTGTGCTTACATAAAGTAAAGACTTCTCCAGAGAGTCTGAACTATGATTTTTGAAAAATTCACATTACTTTCAGAATTACAACCAATTGAAATAATTATCGGCGTTTTTCTCTTAAAAATTCTCCCCTCTGTTGTCATAAAACATGGATAAACCCACTTCTAAGTTATATATTTCAAAAATTCTAGTTGAGCCTCTGTACAGAGGTCTGAGCTATAGACAGGCAAAATATTATTATAATAGAAGCATTTTTCACAAAAGGAAAATATTTTAAAAATGGGTCATTCTATGTTCATTTTTTTGTCAAAATATTGTACTTAAATAATTTTTTATTGTAATACTATTCTTAAAACAATTTTATATACATTTTCTAATCTAAGTGACAGTAAATATCATAAATATCCATTTATATGCTTTTGCAAAATCACGGTTCCGAACGTTGTCGGATACTTTAAAGTTGAAGCTCTTATAGCCCTTTAAGACCCAAAATATTTTTATCTTTAAATATTAAATTCTGGTTATTAACACACATTATTAAACCCAATGATACTGTGAAAAATATTTTTAAAAATTCCCTGGAACGTAGATTATACTCTCACGATCGTGTGGGCTGGGCCTTTCCTTTGAAACCCTCACCGGTGAAATTTTACTAGTTATACATATGTTAATGACTCTAATTTAATATAAATAAGGAAATTATTGATGTATTGACTCGTTATCCATTTATTTTATTGAGACTCATTTACCGTAAAAATTTTTAAAGCATGCTTCTGTTTTTGACTAGCATAAATTAACATTGCATTTTTCATAACGTGTTTTCGAAGTTTTCAAATCTGCACTTGCGAGACCTTGAAAGGACATCAGCACATCGAAAATAGCTATACATGTTATGCCTTTTGTCCTGACCCGACCCCTTAGCAGGTGGCTTATAATATTTCAATACCTTAGGGGGAGGGATTACAACACTGTCATCTTCATCATCAGTTAAAATACTATTGTTATTAGGTGAGGATGCTGCTAACGCTTCAGCTATTTCTTAACTTAAATTTTAAGAGACCCATTTTGATACTTTGGTGGAATTTTATTTGATATTACATCTTGTTTGTACTGAAACCAAGAATTTGATACAGCTAAAACAATTAAATAAATGGGTTCACAAGAGTCTTTGATGGCCAAAGATGATCCAAAGTTGTCTTTCCATTACAAACATTTCCATGTTTTTCTTCATCTCTTTCATTTGAACTTGATTCTCCTTCCAGTATATTTGATTTATATGTTTTTTCCGCAGCATTGCCATCAACCGTGAGATCACTCAATTTAGAATCTGATTTATTCATCAATTGCAAAATTTCTTCTTGTGTGAGAATTCTTTTCTTTTTAGACATTTGAAAAAGTTTTAAAAGTTTTAAAGACATTTTAAAAGTTAGCAAAGTATTCCTTGAAAAATAATAAAATGTGTCAAAAAATTTTATTTAAAAAAAAAGAAACTAGAAAAACAACAACTTTAAACCACACCTTACCAACTCCTAGAAGAAAATCTAGATTTTTTTTCGGGGTGGGGGGGATGAAGAGATATGGATGCAAATATCTGTACAGAGGATGAAAATGCCGCACCTCTCAACAAAGAGAAAATTAATTGCAAAAAAGAGCAAGATAAAAAAAAGGGATTCATCCAAGACAACCCCCAAGAAAATATATTTATTACATAATAATGCATTTGTTTTTATTTAGGCTTCCATCAAAATTATTGAAACAGAAAAGAAAACTTATACATGGCAAGCACTTATCTTAGCAGCTGCAGTGACTCAAGTAACCCGCAGTTTGCGTGATCGGGATGGTTACGAAATCTGAGTTCTACAAGCAACATTAATAGAGTATAATTAATATTTTTAATATTTTATTATTTAAACATTAAGACAAAAATGTGTATCCAAGCATTTAGAAATATATATATTGATAATTATCTTTTTACAACAGATAAAAAAAGGTGACTTGTTTTCGTTATAATTATAAACAAAGCTAAACTTGTCAGCTGAAAGTAAAACATGGACTACAACCACCGTTTGTTGATAAAAAGTGATATTTTACACTTTCTGGGTGCAAACCCGCTCAATCGTTTAATTCGGGTTTTTCTTACATGCGGCTATTCCAGAAGCAAAAATATATAAGAATATATAATTAGCATGATCATGCGGGTTGGGTCTTAAAGGGACAAACTTTATAGGTTTCTTGTAGCATTTACCTTAAATTAGTGCAATAATCTATACATTTATTTTCTAGGAAAAATATTTATTTTCTTATTATTAATTCTGATTTTTTTATATGAGGTACCAAATTTCAGTAGTAAAAATAAATGAAAATATTGAGACAGATTTTTTTTCCCAAAAAATATGAAAAATACTGTTTTTTAAAACATTCCATGTATAGGTATAGGAATTTATGGATATTTTCAAAGCCAATCGCATAGAAAACAAAGATTATCTTCTAATTCTCGTTCTCATTGTTGCAGAATTTGTTGTAATAACAATCCGTACTCTATATCAGATTTTTCAGTTGACTGTCTTATATTTAGCATGCAAAGTTATATATTTGAATTGGATTCCCTATATTTTTGCATAAAACGTGAGGTTACTAATAATGAACTTTAACAATATGTAGATAAGTGTTTGGAAGTTCCCGTGTAAGAGCTTCATTAGGAACTCTATTAGTATGATTAAATAAGTTATAAAGAGCAAAAAAAAAATATTAATTTGGTAATACATAAATTTCATATCAATTTATCATCAGTTCAATTGAATTAGCAAATTTTATTTTGACGGTTTTGTGTGAAATTTTTCACAAAACTATTTAAGAAATTTATAATATTATCTCTCTAAACTGAAATTAATAATGATTGAGGAATTATTAGTGATTGAAATTATAAGCTACATCATTTACAGGAAAATGCTTTCACTCAAATATTTTATAAGTAATTTGTGAAATGCCTGTCTAGACAGAAATAGGAGAAATATTAATGTAACGTCATACTAAGAAGATCTATGATGTAATTTATAACACATAAATGTTGGTGGCATCTAAATGAGATAGTAATTGGTAACGCTATGAATGTGAGAATGAAAGGGTAATGACCAATTTTATTAGCATATTCAGCTGAGTATTTATGCCATTTTAACAGAATAATTCTCAATACAATTTGATGGGTTATTTGAGTTCTATCCACTGAGATTTATTGGAAAAGTGATTTTTCTAAGGGCAATTTCTGATGGATGAAAGTTTGAAATAAGCAGTTCGTATTGGGAGTTCATCTATCTCATTAATTTTCAATTAGTGATCATTCATTTAATTATTTTTATAACGCAGAAATTCTCAAACTGTGGGGTACGCTTCCGTAGAAGGGCTGGATAACCCTATGTGGGAAGGGCGTGATATATCGAACTCCAAAAATAAGATTATTCAAAAAACAAGTAATATAAAAAAAAAAAAAAAATTAAGTCAATTCCTACTTAGATCAACAAAGAAAAATTTTATTTTAGCGATTTTTTATTAAATAGTTGCAATTAATATACATATGACAGAATCACAACCTTAAGTGGTAATTAATTTTTATTAATTATCATTAAAGTATCGTATTGTTATATCCAAAACAATCGTGACACAAGTCGTCAAAAGGGTCACTAAGTCGCCAACGGGGCTGAATTTGTAATTCTTTGAATAATTAGTTTTAATCAATCAATTTTTATTAATTATGATTAAATTATTGTATTATCGTCCAAAATAATCATGTATGTAAAATTTTAGCTCAATTGAGCGCTTTAAAGTATATTTTTTATTAACGATTGAATATTATACCAAGATAAATAAATAAATATATAGAGAGTGTGAGTTAATAGTGTGTGTAGGAATTGAATAAATAAATATATAGAGATCGTGAGCTAATAGTAGGAATAGAATAAATTCAAAGATATTTTGCCATACCTCAAGTTCTGTGCTTTAACATACCTATTATATTATTGAAAGAAACTGCGTTACTAATAAAAATGAAGAATTTTCTGTGTTTTTCTTACATTTTTTCAACTAATAATTAAATAAAGCAAATGTTTTTTTATCATTTTGTTTGCAATTTCATGTAGATTTTAGATCAGTTTACGAATATTAAATATGTTTACAAACTCGGAAGTTGTTCATCAAAAACCGCGACTAAAGAAACACAAGTAGACTGTAGGATAAAATGAATTACAATTAACCAATATTAAATAAAATCTTGTGTTGGCGAATCAACTTTCCTGGATTTTTCACGGAAATTTAATGCAATGTTTTGTTTCTCGGTAAATCGTGTGGATCATTAGCTCCAAATACAGTTTAAATTCTAAATAATATTAAAAAACAATTTTAAGTCAATTCCTACTTAGATCAACAAAGAAAAATTTTATTTTAGCTACTTTTTATTTAATAGTTACAATTAATATAAATATGTATATACATAGAAAAGAATCATAACATTAAGTGGTAATTAATTTTTTTAACTATCATTAAAGTATCGTATTGTCCTTTTAATTTCAGTCCGACTGAATGCTTTAACATGTGAGAAAAAAACCTTTTCAAGTTTTGACACAAGTCGCCAAAATGGTCGCTAAGTTGCCAAAGTGGCTGTATTTGTAATTCTTTAAATAATTAGTTTTAATCAATTAATTTTTGTTAATTATAATTAAATTATTGTATTGTCATCCAAAATGATCTTGTATATAAAATTTCAGCTCAATTCATTGCTTTAAAATGTATTTTATTAACAATTGAAAATTCCCCTAAGATAAATAAATAAATATACAAATATATAAATAAATAAATATATAGACAGTGCGAGATAATAGTAGGTATTGAACAATATTAATTTTCTGAAAGCAAGAGAAACAAAATGCATTCATTTTAACATAAAAAATAGAATACACGTTTATAGTGATGAATTATATTTATACGCGTTATCAGTCCCGTACAATTTACCTTATAATTAATGTATCAATCATTATTAGTGACTCCCATGGGCTTGTCTTGTAAAAAAAAGAATCGAGAGAAGATACAAGATAGAGATAAGGTTGAGATATAAGATAGAGAGATCTACAATGACTAGTATATTTTTCTAATGACATTTGAACTTTTAAAAATGGAGGATTGAGGAAATAAACATTTAAATTAATTAAAATTTATATTGCAATGTAATCTAATTTAAAAATTAAAAAAGGAAAAAAAAATTTGCATAATACTTATACTATTATTCTTTAAAAGTATATATATATATATAATTTACTTTAAATATCTATTACTTAATAATAGCATGTACAAAATTTAATACTTATCTTGATATTTGAGACCGTATTGTAGTTTCAGAGTCAAAGTACTTTATTATTCAATTCAATTCGTTGTTATTGCATGGGAGGGGGGGATCGATGAAAATTATGATTCAAATTTAGGACGCAAGTACTGAAAGTCAAGTGAGTAAGTGAGTGAATATTAATGTCACACTACTCAGCTACGCGAGGGATTTTGGCGACGGATCACGTAATTTTGAACCTTGGTCAAGTGACGTGGACGACACTTGAGCTGACACCCCTCTCTCCTAACTACCACACCACACCAACGGGAGGACGTTTCAGCTCTCGACAGATTTAACGTGCATGCTGCCTTACATGGTGGGTCTTCAGTGATACTGGGCTCGAACTCATGACATACCTGCCATGATCCGATTCCTTGACAACTGGGATACCGCAGCCCCTATTGAATGTTCAAAAAGCTCTGTTCTAATGTCACTCAGTCGACGGTCAGGTATTAAGGCTCATGAAATTCCTCATGGCAATAGGCTAGATTATATCTGTCGTTTGCTGCAGCTTTGGATACAAAACAGATGATAGGGCACTTTTGCTTCGTTGCACCCCAATTTTTGAGAGAGATCAACCTGTGGATGGTCTGGGGGCCTTCTATCAACCTCTCGATAGGACTTTCGATTCAATGAATATTTAGAGTGGCCCCTTGCCACACAGGCCCTATACATTTATGAACTGCCATGCCTTATCCGGGATTTCAACCGAAGCCCTACAGCATAACAGTCAGCGTCACCAGCCACTATACCATCTGGACGGCGTTGTCATTGTTTTTAATACCATTTAAGTGTCATTACAATAATGAATGAGCAAATGACTTGTGATAAAGCCATTGGCAATAAATCCAATGTAAGCAGCCTTTGTTTACGCTATTGAACTACAAGGTTAATTATTAAAATATTTGATTAATGAATCTAGATTTGAATCTGTAATTTAACTGAATTATTTGAGATAATAGAATACGCTGAAACCTTCACTGAATGATAACATTTATATTGGATAAAATGCAATTAACAATTTTACTGTTTGTTGTTGATTGTTAGAGAATATTTTGCGAAACACTTTATATTTCTCGGGTAAGTTTTCATCTTAACTTAATTTTAGTAGCGTAAACCTGGATATAAGTCTTGGTTCAGTAATTATATCATATTCGAGGGTATTCTGTAATCAAACAAGAACTTGAACTCTGCGATTATAAATTACATGATTAATGCGCTTAGAGAATTGCTAGAACTGCATAATTAGTTACACGTTTAAAGAAAATTATCTAGGATTCATTTTTGAGCAAATAAGTATTTAAACTATTAACGATAAAAATGTACTTAAAACAACTTTATCAATCCAGAAACGCCGGAATTATATTTTCGTGAATATTTTTGGGGAAATATTAGCTTATATACAAAGCATAATTAGCAATCTTCTTAAAATTTCAAATCTATTGAAATCTAAGACAGAGAAAGGTATTATTTGCATTGTTAATT
Source organism: Trichonephila inaurata madagascariensis (assembly GCA_019973955.1). Taxonomy (NCBI): domain Eukaryota; kingdom Metazoa; phylum Arthropoda; class Arachnida; order Araneae; family Nephilidae; genus Trichonephila; species Trichonephila inaurata. Next base: position 184,470 of record BMAV01019588.1, read on the forward strand.
TCAGAGAGGACATTCGAGAAATTTGTAGCTTCCTGTATTTGAGGTTCATGAGAACTAAAACTGTGTTGATTTGCGTATTCTAATTAGCAAAATTATTACGTTAGAGCTTACGCAAGTGGATTTGCTTCTTATTCAGATCGTGAATCTCCTAAGAGATTAGTCAAATCAAGGGCATTATGCTGAACTCTCTGAGTTAAAAGGCCAACATTTCCTGTTTTGAATTGTGTGTATGTGCGAGAAATTCAATATATTTTCTATGCATAGTAAGTAGAATGGATAGGAGAATTGAATGCATATTCTGTATTTGTATATTGAATTGGACTCTCAAATTCAATTGATAAATAATTCTGTAGTCTGCACAAGTAAGTTTATAAGCAATTTGAATTTTAATAATTTTAAGCAATTTTATTTTAAGTATTGAAGTTTATAAAAATAGTTATCCCCTTTTATTTTATCAAAAAACATTATACAAGAATATGGATATATATTTATAGAAAAAATTTAATATATTCAGAGATATGAAGCATTATGTTATGGACTCTTGGATATGCCTTGTTGAAAAAAATTGTGTGGATTGATTCTAATAGATACACCTTAAAATTAGTTAATGTGTTTATTTATATTAAGTATTTTCAAGTACAGTAAAACGTAGCTTTTATATTAATGTACTTAAATGCATATTTTTGTACGTAAATGTTATTCTTAAGATTTCAGAAATTCATTTTGGTGGAGTTTTATTCACAATATTTTCTTTTATTCTATATATTATTCTATATTCTATACTTTCGAAATATTCTAATATCAGGAAAGTTGTATGATGGCTAGGTAATTAAAATTACTCTTTACATATAAGTTAAGCTAGGAATAAAAACTTTATAAAAGTAACTTAATACATTTTAAGCATCATTTTCCTTTCATCTACACTGGTGTGCAAAAAATAAAAAAACAAGTACATTTTCGCAGATTTTTCAAAAACTACTGAACCGTGTTTAATGAAAATTCATTAACACGACAAAGAAAAGATACGTTTCTTAATTACCCTATCAAATTCGATCTCTCTCACTCTCGCTGCCTCTTTTATTTTGCTCAAATTAAGAAAACTGATAAGACAGTTACTTCAAACACTATTAAGTGTGGTTTTAGCTAAGCTCGTGTTTCTGAGGGCTTACGATTATATTTGAAACTTCTGCAAACAATGGCGTGAAAACAACATGTCTGGATGATGGATTACGATGGAGATCAGTTGGGAGATTGGAGACAACCCAATCCCATGCTAAGGTAACAAGATGGATCATTGTTACGGAGATGTGGTTTCCGGATTATTCAACAAGTTTCAGAAGGCCGGAACAATAGTCAGAGGATCAGTTACAAGGCGCCTAAGAGTTATCACAAACCAGAATAACCTCTACTTGGTTTTTAGTTGCAATATGCTGATGACAGGTGCTCAGAGTTTGCAAATAAGCTCTTTTCTGGTTTTGGTACCTCAGTTTCGAGGTATACTATTTATCGAAGGCTTAGTAAGGATGGGCTTTATGTCAGGAGAGCAATGGTCTGTATCCCACTCACTCATGCTTACAAAAAAACTCGTTTGGCATGGTGATGAGAAAATCACCTTTAAATATGGAATTAGTGGGACGTATTCCTTTCCCTAATGAGTCGATATCTAAATACTTATTCTTGATATGTTGAGATAGAGAAAGAACCAAGGATCTAGTACCTCCCTCCAACATCATATAAGTGCCATACCATTGAGGTAGTGGTGGTGTTATACCCTGAGTTGACACGTTGTTGGACAGACACACAGAGTTGCATGCCCTTCAAGAAAGCAATTTGACTGTTCTAAAATATAGTCATGAGTTCTTTGAGGATATTCAGAGGATAGAGAAGCCGGCCAGATCTCCAGATTTAACTTATATTGATCATGCATGGGACACTCTTAACAGAACAGTTCCAAATCTCCAGACCCACCCCAACAGGATTCCACGATCTCAAAACATCATTTTCAGTTGCTTGAGAGTTTGTTGTGAGAGCTACATTGCTATCAGGGTTGTGACCATACCCTGTATCAAACTCTCCATAAGTGCCATCTTGCTACATCATTTTTGGACTACTGCGCTTTCATGAATATAAATCATGATCATGAGCGAGTATCATTAATTTTTACTTTCTTCTTTTCACTAGTACATTAAAGTATTTCCATACTAAAGTTCACATGAATAGGTTTCGAAGTTTTTGAATAATCCTATGAAAAAGTGTTTGTTTCTTAACTCTTGTACAGCTCAGCGTATGTTCTTTCATTTACTGTTAGCAATGAATAAAATGTTATGAGTTTCAGGACAAGTGATGTATTTTCTATTTTTTAGAAAACAATTGAATAGTATTACTTTTTTTTTAAACATGATACTTTATTTTACCATCAACATGATATTTAACGCATGTTAACTTATAATTACGTAGCAATCTATGTATAAAATTACTAAACAGCCCACAAATTATAACAACGGATGCGTATATCATTTGTATTTACATTAGTATTGAATTTATTGTCAAATTTCATAATATTTTAATAGTTATTGGCTTATAATTTTTCATACTTTTTTGCATTTATTATTATCAAAACTGTTAAAATGAGATAATGATTTAATTTCAATAAACACTTTTTCATAAGTTTTTAACTTTTCTTTATATTTAGAAATATTTTTGCATGCATATAAAACGAATTTGTTACGCTTAGAATCAGGGATACCATTTATGCAATGTTCAATAAATGATTGATTATCCATTAGAAAATATCCTTTAGAAGTAGTATATCACTCACAGCCAAAAATTATTCAACGTTTCATTCGGTTGCAATGTTCGTTTTTTAGCATTTCTCTATGTATATCAAAATAACTAACTTGATCCGAAAACTCTTATGTTAAGGCGTTTTTCACAAATCTGAAAATGGAAACATATTATATGAAACTTGAATAAAATGTTTCACCTTTTTGAAAAGGGAAATTCCCCTTTCTTCATCATATATTAATTCTGCCGAAACAGAATTTTTCAAAGTGATCAGGCCTGCAAGTTTAGAAAACATTTTACAAATTAATTCAGGTGCAGTACCAGAGCAACCAAGGCCTAAACAGTTACATACAGCTATTAATTCAGTCTCTGGTTTAGTTCTTTCAAAATTTTTTCTTCGAGCGTTTTTCAACCAAAATCTTCTGAAAAGCATAAAAAAGTTTAAATATTTTGCGTGACATCCATAATAGATTTCTTTGTATAGTAATTCTTCTATAGTGGAAGACATAGTTTTCAGAAACTTACTATTCAAGGGTGATCATTTTCTATAGTTATTCACAGAAAGCAAAATAAAATCAAAATACCCACCGGCTCGTTGCTTTTCTTTGATTCCGTGTATTCAAATGGCTAATAGGTGATTTTCGATAAAATTATCCACATTCAAAATAGTTCATGCACTTGTTAGGTTTCTTTAGGAGAAAGACTTAATTTGAGTAAGGGAAAGAAGCTGAAAGCCCAAATATAGAAAGGGGTTTCATGTTAGCAGAATAAATTAAAGTGCTAACAAGACTAATAAATTTTTTGAGCGATAGATAACTCTTAACACTCATCTCTCAATGCCTTTTAATGGCTATTATTCTTATTTATTCGCACATGGTTGTCGCTCTGGCACCGGTACATTTTCCATGGTTCTTTCATCATTGTGTATCCGTTCTCGCTATTCTCGTTCATTATCAAATTAAGGTATGTGACTACCCAAAATTCGCCGTTTTGGTGTAAATTTTCGAAACTTCTTTT
>BMAV01019588.1:193744-204650 GCA_019973955.1 Trichonephila inaurata madagascariensis
CAAGTTTGTGACAATTTCATAGACTCATCCAAAGGAAGTTATTACTGACAAAAAGATTGGTAGCTATTCAGCACTGCTTATTTTAATGTAGATACGGTCAGTAATGCAATAAATGGATTCTATAAAGGTTAAGTCGAGCCGTACGATTCCCTAGTGTTTAAAGAACATGATTTGGGTGCAGTGAAACTACATTTCCTGTTTTTTGTTGCAGACCATCCGAAAGTAAAGTGCAGTGTCCTGCATGTGATGAGATCTATATTTACCCTCCATCAGAAGATTGGATAGACGGCAGCACGAGGACTGCTACAATTTTAAAGGATGAAAATTTGTTTCTGTGTATGTGTGTGTGTATTTTTTTTATTATATGAAGCATACTGACTTGAATTAAACTACTAAAATTTACTATAAACATAACATAATGACATAATGAATAACTCAACATACTCAACATAATGAATTTTTTATTAGATACTATTAAAAATACATGCGAAGGATGAATTAATTGAGGTTTTGCCTTATATTTTCTAAAGATAAAATTGTATTCAAATTTGTATCAAAATTGTTATCTTTCCTCAGTATTGGGCAAGATAATACTATTTTGCTTCACTTTTTAAAATGACAAAATAATTTTGATTATATTAAAATAGAAGCCCAGTGGCTGAGTTGTTAGTGACTCGTGCTTCCACACCACAAGTGCGAGGTTCAAATTCTGGCTGGGCAAGGTTGACTCAGTCTTTAAATGAGTACCAAGTTTATCTGGGAACTTAACACTGCGGGTTTCGTGTCAGACTGACCACCTGACCGGAATATCTGCCCATGTACCTCATGGTTCAAGGTCATATATACTGAGTTGGGCACAGTTGGCCTTGGCTCTCATGGAATGTTGAGCCACTGAGTTAAGTTTTTATATTAAAATAAAAGTTTCTCCAAATAAGTGCTATACAATAAGTTTATTCTAATAGACGGAATAAACAGTTCAGAGCTCAAAAATCAATTGATAAAAAATAATTGTTAACATTGTCACCTTGCCTCGGCCTTCCCTAAAATTCTCACCATGTAATACTTAGTTAAATTCCATATTTAGTTATAGCCGAAATAATTGGAAACTAAGACTATATTATTACTTACAATAGTCAGGCTTTATAGATGTGTTGCTTTATATTGACGAATTCCTTCGATGGACTACAAAAATTTTCGCTTAGAATTCAGATTTATTCTGTAGTACCAGAATAGAAAATTATAACACTATTTGGAAATATTGATACGACAGGTTGATTGATTGATTGAATATTAACGTCGCACTGTTCAGCTACACGAGGGCTTTTGGCGACGGACCACGTAATTTTGAACCATGGTCAAGTGACGTGGATGACCACTGAGCTGGCACCCTTCTCTTCTAACTACCACACCACACCACGGGAGGACGTTTCAGTTCTCGACAGATTTAACTTGCATCGCTGCCCTACACGGCGGGTCTTTAGTGGTACTGGGCTTGAACTCGTGACAAGGCAAGCCATGATCCGATACCTATACCACTCGACTACCACTTGATAAGACAGGATGAGCCTAGATGGGAAAGTAACCAACCAACTTATAACCATTCGAGGGCGTTTTTGGGTGATACACTTCTTTTCTTCAAAGACAGTCATGTAGTATAATTGATACAAGTTATATCTATCGGGACTCCATGTTTTCGTTACATGAATGGAGAGAGTAGAACAACATTTTTTTTTTAATATCAACAGCTTCATTTAATCTTAGTTTAAAATTAAACGGAAAATTTTCTGAATTATGAGGACTTTTGAATCAGACAGCAAAATGGGTACCTGGAAGCATTTAGTTAACGAACGCGCAGCTTTTTACAGACAGCCACCACACGGTATGGAGCTACATCTTGTTGATTTATAAAGTCTACATAGTTTTAAAAAAATCTTCGTTTCGATTTAAAATACTTCAGTTTTAAATTCTAGACATTTAAGAAATCCCATTAATCGCCTGAAATATATAATTCATTTTGATGGCATGTAATTCCAAAATGTGAAACTGAGCGGCTATTTCGTTTAAGTGTAATCTAATGCGAGTGCCAATTTTCGATTAATTGACCTACTTATTTATTTTAAATGGAGATTTGCTCTCATCACTACAAATAACACTTTCATTATTTAGCTGTTGGGTTAAATCGTAGGTAACAGCACATAGTGGTTAATATTGATTTTAATTTTTTTTAATCTATAGCAGTTCTCATGTGTTTTTTTCCTTCTACTAACCTCTGGGGTATTTTTATGGCATTGACTGAGTTCAGAACCTCGCCTTGTGTAGAAACCGTGATACATGCAAATAGGCATCCCTATTTAAAGAGCTCTGAAGTGAGGAAGAGGTGAATAAGTGTATATGATACATTGCTGAGAGCTTTGAGATTATTTAATAAGCATTTGTAATATTATTTACGGCATTGTCTTAACGAATAGAACACCTGGATATTTCCAGGGTCCTTGAGATGGTTACTCAAATGCGGTTTTAAAAGAAGTGGAATTTTAATGTTTGGTAAGGGATCAATTTTTGATATCACTTCTAATGTATACTTACCTTTAAGATCTTTTTACTTGAAATCAATAAATATAGTTGTTTTTACAATGATTGTTGATCTCTTATTCAACACCAGTACTAACCGAGGTTCGCCACAAACCTTATTTCAATGATAAAAAAATCGCTTTTTAAAATTCTAGTATTCAGGCTATAAGCTTTTTCATTAGATTCGAAACAATTTCTCGCTGCATTGCGTTGTGTTATATTGTGTAAGCCCAGATATATTTTTTTTCTTTTGATCTCCTGTATCTCATGATATCTAATTTTTTGTGTTAGCACTTGGAAAAAAGCTCCTTTCTATGTCTTTTATAATATGGTTTTGCCGTAGCTGAATTTCTTAGTTTTCTTAAAAATTCTTTTTGCGTTTCAAATTTTCTTATATTTTTTACATAGACATACTAATGATAACATTTTCCTATCTAATGATAAAGCTTACAGAGTCCCCCCAATTCATTCGCAATTAGGTTCAGGAATACTATTTTATCGTTCAATTATTTGCGCAATTCGTGAATTTTATTACATTTTATGAGTTAATTAAATTAAAGATCAGACTTAAAGGTAATTAACTATCTATCTTGCGTGTGTGATGGAGAGATATAGAGACAGAGAAAGAGAAAGAGAGAAAAGAGAAATCTCATATTACACGGAGACAAACGTCCTCCTTTCATTTTCATTTACAATGTATATGAATACGTATATCCTCTTATGATTTAATTGGCTTATTGCCAGAGCTAAATGAACTCTGATTGGCCCACACTCATTGGCAGCATTAAAATGAATTAAAGCAACTTCAATCCTAAATAATCTGTGTTCCCTTTTCCATGTTAATTACATTTTACTTTTGTTAGTCTGATTTCAAATAATTTTACTGAATTAACTTTTTGATTACAATGACTTCGAGATAGTATGCAAGTTTATGAAATTTCTATAATAGGTACAATAAAATGGGTGCTATGCGCAATCAAACCACAATCATTTTTTTTCTTCTAAAAGCTATCCTAAACGTTGCAAGACCTTTAATATGACTATTTATTTTTTCATACCTTCATTTTATAATACCTATTTTTTGTAATGATGTTTTTTTATATTTTTAATTAGGATAAGTATTTTTTAACATAATTAATTATAAATGTTTGCATTCTCAAATGCAACATTTAAATTTTAATTACTAATTTTAAAATGAATATCTATTTTTAAACACAACCAAAAATGTGAATATTTTGAGTAAAATTTTATTAAATCTGAAACTCTGTCTAATTAGATTATAAGAAACTTACTAAGTGAAAAAGAATAGCATTTGCAATGAGAAAATTGTTAAATCTTATGGACTATGTAAACTAACTATACAAATTAAGTCAACTGAAGAATTCATTAGCTTGATAAATTTTACATAAGTTATGAAATGTATAAAATTAATTTTATCCATCTATGCAGTGTGAATTACGTAAGTTATATTAGATGTTCCTTGTTTTGTAGACTATGCCACTCTGTAGTTCTTTTTTTATTTTGATTCATCATATCTAAGAAATCAATTTTGTAATTTAATTATAAATTATTTTCTATTTTACATTTCTATATTATCTGTGCTTTGGAAAATTTTATTCTCGATTTTCCTATTAAAGGCTTTGCTGTTAGCCCTAATTAGTAACATAAAACCCTTTTTATAACTGAACATTCAAAACTCTAGTTCTTGCCATTAAATAATTAATAATTTGTAAAAAAAATTAATAATTTGTAAAAAAAATTAATAATTTGTAAAAAAAATTAATAATTTGTAAAAAAAATTAATAATATTTATCTTACATTCGTTTTATTCGAATTAAAGATTGAAAAATATTTTTTTTTTTATAATTTGAATGAATATTCAAAAAAGTGCTTTGAATATATGTAATGAGTCATAAGGCAGACTTTTTTTTTTAAAAAAAAATTATACTCTATTCCATTTTGATTTAGGATTCTGAAATAAGTCTCAGTTAGGTATAGTTACATTTGCTTAAGAGATAGTGGTAACAAATCAATAGCTTTGTGTATCTGGGCTCTAAGGCTAACATTAATAATAATATCATACCTTAAATACAGAGGAGCATTGGTGCTGTCAATGGATCATTTTACGGTATAGGGAAGTATTTAAGATAAATTTAAATTAAAAGGAAAACTAAACTACTATAAGTTACAAATGTTTACTTTGACCTATACTCAAATACTCATCAGAAACTTGAACAACGACACAGTCATTTTAGAACTCAAGTTGATGCCATTTGGCACAGACGCTCAAATTTAGAACACTGCCATGCCTTCAGCCGAACATTGTCAAATGTATAAAAATCCAAAGAATTAAATGGGCTGGATCTATTATTAGAATAAGCAGATAACGTTCAACACTGAAAATTTCCTTGTCCAAGCCCTTTGGAACAAGAAATAGGGATCTGACCAACCTCAGGTGAGCTTAGAAAGGAATTTCTCTACCCTAAGAATGACTAATTGGTTGATTGATTGATTGAATATTAACGTCGCACTGTTCAGCTACACGAGGGCTTTTGGCGACGGACCACGTAATTTTGAACCATGGTCAAGTGACGTGGACGACACTTGAGCTGGCACCCCTCTCTCCTAACTACCACACCACACCAACGGGAGGACGTTTCATCTCTCGACAGATTTAACGTGCATCGCTGCCCTACACGGCGGGTCTTTAGTGGTACTGATGACTAATTGGAAGACCATAACCAAGAAAAGAAAGGCATGAAGGAAAATTCTTGAGAAAGCCGGGGTCAAACCGAGGCTGAGATGCCATTGAAGAAGCAAAAGGAAATAGTGGAATGCGTCTGAAGAACATTTAAAAGGGAAGTGCATTGAAACTCATTTAAAAAAAACATATAGGTCAAGAAAAATCTTCCATATCCACACACTCTTTTAGTCTTGTTTAATGTTACCTTTATAAGATAATGCCCATATTTTGCTATAAAAATAGATGTAGTAATGCTCTCTCTATATGTTGCTTCAAATAATATTTATCAGGATTCAGTTATTAATGTGCACAGTCCACAAATGGAATTATTTTCAATTACAAAATTCCCGCATTATGATCATAAGGGAAACTATTGTGGCTATAAAAACCAGAATACAATAACTTCTTAAAAGTTTTACTCAACTATGTATAATGTTTGTAAAAGAATAATTTGTGTAAATTATAATTAATTAAAACTGGGGGTACCCGCTGTCCTCCTAACGTGGGACCAACCCTCATTGCACAACTTATATAATTGTTCATACTCATTGCTCAAATTATAAAACTGTAATTAACATGTATTATGTAGTTCTATTTTTTTTCAATATATTATAAGCAGGAAAAAATTAATTTCAAGTCTTCAAAGTTGGAAACATTTTTGGCGACATGACGACCAAATAAATTTTATACAGCATCATGAAAAATATTTTTTTATGTATAGAGATTTATAAAAGCGCATATACATTTAACTAAATTTATACTTAACAAATAATTGTCTTCAAAAATTATATTAATGTGTTATTCAGAATATAGCAAATATGATTATTATTTTGCTTTGATAGGAAAATAACAGACATTAAATCTTCGGGGTTTTTTTTCTCTATTTTTTATCGCGTGGCTTTTACCAATACTTTGAAGAGATCATGGAAATGCAATGGCTCTAACTCAGATACTTTTTTTTTCAAGAATCAAAACGCAAACATATTTCAGAGATTAATGTAATATTTACATTCGTTTGATTTTGATTCGATTTTTTAAACTTGATATTTTTTATGTCACTGGAGCTGATGACGATCTATCTTGAGCTATCACAACAGTAGCATCTGACCATTAACATCCAATGTTTTATTCATTTTCGTTTTTATTTACTCACAAGCCAACTCTAGTTGGAGGAACTTCCAGTCCCATTTGACACATCAAAATTATCCAATACATATATATATGTATGCTGGTTTTAGCCCATGTACTGAATATAATAATATCCTTCTATTTTGATTCCAAGAGAGTAAAACCCATGGGAAGTCAAACATATCTCTTAAAAAAATTCTGTTCAAATACCAGGATTTAGAAGGAAACTTTCGGATTTGGGAGGAAAATAAGACTGTCGAAAGATTCTAAAATTTGGTTTACGGAGTTTCTGCTTACCTCTCTGGAGGGTGGAATATATGTTGAGGTCATAAAACTTGATTTTAAAGTCAGTCAGATGGGAACTTTAAAATCAGTCGTACGGGGGGGAAATGTTTGGGTCTTTCTTTTGGAGATTTTTGAAGCTTGTACATCAGAACTCACTTTAAGATTCTTATAGATTAAACGTTGAGACTGGATTAGAAGGTCAATATCACATGAATCTTAAAATGTTTCTAATAATTTATCCTTAGATAAGCTTTTCAGATTGAGACTGATACCGTGAGGTCATTTTTAAATTATATTTACTGAATCAGTAATGTTTGCTGAAAATCTTACACTTTTGGAGTTCGAAAATGGACTACTTCTCTTTGGAATACTAACTGGAATAACTACACTTTCAAGTTTTAATTACAAATAAACAAAGAGATTCACTTGCGGTTTTTTATGTCCAATAAAGAAAATAGCAAAATTTTTATAACAATGTTTTGTAGCAATACTTCAATTTGTGCGCCATTAGTTGTGCCTAACAAATTGTGTCTATACAAGTAACGTTATCTTATCTTCTGCTTGGACAGCCAGATTTTGTTTTTGACAATACTCAACCTTTAGACATAAATCTTTCATGGTACTTACAAGAAGTGAGTCTTTGAGGTGGACTTCTCTTATAGGTAGTCCAAAATTCACTCTGTAATATGTTTCAGATTTAAAATTGATAAAATATGCTATAATTAGCGCTCTTTCTTCAGTGAACCCATTTTGAAACGAGAATGTTGTAAACCGTAAACGTTGCACCACATCTAGTTCGCATTTTTATTAAACAGAAACTTTTAATATTTTCTTTATGGAAAATAAAAAGCCGCATTCGAAAACATTTTCTTGTTTATTTTTGATTCATGTTTTAAAGTGTAGCCATACTTTTCATACACCCTATATAATTTATTTAAAGAAACACTGGATCTATAAGAAACCGTTCTCAGGTATGGATTATTAGTAAATAGAATTATACACTACCTACCAATAAGTATTTGGACACCCATGCAAATGAGGGTATCAACATTACTGATTTACATCCCATCTTCTGTACTTAAATATCGTGGAGTAAATAGCATTGACACACATTAATCGCATGCCCGATGCCAGGAAATGCAGAGCTATCTGACTTACAGAAGGTCATAATTATCAAGTATCATAGAAATGGCCAATCTTTAAGAGACATATCTAGAGAGTTTAATAATCTAATATCAACAATGTGATTTAAACCTGGAATGTGTGTGAGTGGGGATTGTCAGAATGTACTTTATCCCGAAAGACCCATAAAACTAAAAGATAGAGACCGATGAGTTCTGCTCAAAGAAATTCGGAAAAACCACACCAAATTGATAGCCTATATATTCCAGTTCCATCAAGCATCTGGCACTTTTTTTCGATAAAACCATCCGCAAAGAAGCACATTTGTTTGGTTTCCATGATCGTGCTGCCGTCCATTTGCCTTTGATTACAAAATTCAACTGAACTGCTCAGTTGAGATGGCAGAAAATTTCCGAAATTGGACCATGGATGAGGGGAAACAGGTTCTCAGGTGTGATGAATCAAGGTTCAACCTTCATTTGTCGGATGGTAGAGTCTGAGTTTCGTCCGGAGAACGCCTTTTGCCAGAATGCATTGTGCCTGTATTAAATTTTGGCGGAGGCGGAATTATGGACCGGGGATGTTTCTCGTAGTATGGAATGGGACTCTTGAGTCCATGATAAGCTCAACGCCGACTCTTTCTCCACCATTCTAGACAATAATATGCTTCCTAAGCTGAGGTAATTTTACAAGTTGAATCACTTTTACTTCCAGGATGGCAATGCCACTGGTCATGTTGCGAGGTCCAGCATGGATTCGTAGGATGGCAATGGGGTCAACCGATTGGACTTGTCTGCCCTGAGTCCCGACTTAAATCCTTGAGAAAACCTCTGGGCCGAGTTGGATGGTCGTATAAAGGTGTGCAGCAACCATCCAAAATCGGTGAAAGAACGTACATGTCTTCTCCAAGCTAAATGGAAGAAAATACTACTGTCCATCATCCAAACACTTGAGGAAAGCATGCCGCGGATGGTTTGGACTGTAACCATCTCAGGTGGAGATTCTACTAACAATTGAGTACGAATAAATTTTGCTTATATCTCTTATTACATGTGTCCAATTACTTATCAGTAGATAGTGTACAACTTGGTTTACTTTTCAATCATTTACTGTTTTTCATGTAGATGATCCCCTCAGGGGGCTCACCTTCTTTAGGTGGGTACGGGTGTCACAATCCCGAGATACCCTAGTGATCTTTTCCTTTTCCCAAGGGGTTTACTATCTTTGGTAAACATGGATGTCACGACCCCGGGGTACCCCAGTGATCCTTCTCTATTTTCGACCCTCCATCTTGTCACCCAATTTCTCCTTTTCTTCTTTTCCCGTCCAGACCACAGATCTATGAATGTTTGGCGCAGTATAGCCAAAACTGGCTCTTGCGCCATAAAACACCAAACTCATCATCATAATCTTTTTATGCAGATGTGAGTGTGTATGAAGTGCATAGTATTTTACTATTATTTATTTTCATTAAATCAATTTTTGTTAAAATGGCTTTGTATTCTCAAAATTATTTTCTATTCAAACATTACTTTAGAATTAATAATGTTTAAAAATTGTATTTTCAACGTATAGTAAAAGAAATTATGCTTATTTCATTAATTATTTTAATAATTTAATTTAATTTTTTACAAAGAAATAAGTGTATGAATTATTCCTTTAGGAAACAATACTTATTTTGAAGTTAATTTTTCTTTAGTAATTCAGTTAAATTATACATAGATAATCTTTTTTATTTTGCGTATAAATATAAGCATTTTATGAAAACCTTTTTTTTTTTTAGTTTAAATCTCAAGCTGAGATTTAAAAAAAATTTAAAAAAAGAAAAAAATGCTTTAAATTTTTTTTAAAAAAAGTTTTCAATACTTTTCATAACGGTTTTGTGTAATATATACATGTATAAGTATTAAAGACAAGCTGGTATACGAATTACTTGCAAGGATAAATTGAAAATGTGTAAAAGTTGAGATGAAAGAATAAAAAACTATGAGATCAAATTTTTAAATTACATTTTGAATTATTTGGGACAAAATACCTCATCATTTATAAATAAAATTAGTGGGCCTAAAACCTATAAATCATTATCTTAAAACATATTTAACATATAAACCAAAAAAAATTATTTTGAGGATAGCTTAATTCACTAAAATATCACTGTATAAGCCAAAATTAGACTGCTTCCTAGTAATCAAAACTAAAATTCTGTTAGTGAAAGATCAATTCTTAAAAGAATATTAACTTGAATAACAATTATATTATGCTCTCAAGGAACAAAATCATGGAGAAGTGTAGCAATAAACAAATATAATTATTAAAAAAAATGTCTAACAATCCTCAAAAACATCTTCATGCAATATAAAGTTTCCCAATCTTAAAATCCGTTCTCTACCCAACGACAGAAATATGCCTGAAAAATTTCAAGTCTATTGGACTAATAGTTCCAGACATCTCATGATGATTGAATTGTTTTTCTCCTTAGAACATATAGATTACCTGGACTAAATTTTTTTTAAAGAATCAACAGCAAATAGTCAATTAGTCCGAGTTGCTCGTTTCTTTAATATAATTTTTAAAAAAAATCATGATGATAACATGTTAAGGTATCCGACTACGTTCAAAACCGTAATTTTGCAAAAGCATATAAATGAATAATATTTATGATATTTAGTGTCAATTAGATTAGAAAATGTATATAAAATTGTTTTAAGAATAGTATTACAATAAAAAATTATTTAAGTACAATATTTTGACAAAAAAAGAACATAGAATGACCAGTTTTCAAAATAGTCTCCTTTTGTGAAAAATGCGTCTATTATATAATAATATTTTGCCCGTATATAGCTCAGACCTCTGTACAAAGGCTCAACTAGAATTTTTGAAATATGTAATTTAGAAGTGGGTTTATCCATGTTTTATATATATACGACAACAGAGGGAAGAAATTTTAAGAAAAAAACGCCGATAATTATTTCAATAGGTTGTAACTCTGAAAATAATGCGAATTTTTCACAATTCATAGTTGAGCCTCTGTACAGAGGTCTGAGCTATATACAGGCA
>BMAV01019591.1:0-136039 GCA_019973955.1 Trichonephila inaurata madagascariensis
GATTAAAAACCAACGCGCCATCCTTTGCCCCTTTAAAGCTTTTTAAAAGGGGGGGCCCCCCCTTTTGAGGGGTGTAACTCTCAAGGGGGAGCATTTTGGGTTGAAAAGAAAAGTTTCCCCCAAAACATTATGAATAAAATTGAAAGTGCAAACAAATACTTTCTGACATAGTAAAATATAAAATCAAATCTACACGATAAAAAATAATTTATAAAAATATTTTACTGTACAATGTTTTTTATTATTAATTTAACAATACTGTTAAAGAACAAGTTTTGAAAATTTTCCGGGTTTGGGTTTTGGGTATTGCCCTTTTTTTTTGATGTTTTTGTAGGTTTATAATACCCCCCCCGTTACTTGCTTGGTCCCCAATGCGGTTTTCCACATAGACGCGCATATTTTGATGTGTGTTTTTTTGGGGAGGAGGAGAAAGAGGAAAAAAAAGAAAATCTTTCAAAAAACTTCAAATTCCTTTTTTTTGCATTTAAAAGTCGGAAAAATTTTTTGGGGGACAAGTGCAAGGAAAAGATCGTATTTGAAAAGAAGATACATAAGTCCAGAAAATTAATTTTTGCTGAGGGGAGACGTTTATATACCCCGGTTTTTTGAAGCAAATTTTAATGTAGTTTTAGTGAAAAGATAGTTTTATTAATTCAATCAATTTTTGTATGGGGGGGACGATAAAAATGATGATTGAATTTTGGGGTCGCGAGTATTGAAAGTTTGAGAAGCACGCCCCTCGGAATAAATGAGCGATTTTATTTTTTATATATGGTGTTGATTTTTTTTTTTAACATTTATTTTTTAATTAAATTTAAATAAATTTAAATATTTGAAAACTTTTTATACCATCGGTCAATTTTTTAAAAAAATGTATTTGAACTTGAGGGGGATGAATAAATTTTTAATAACTTTTTAAATTGAGCAAAATATATAAAAAATAAATATATATAGGAAGAGGTTAACAATAGTAGGGGAAATTTAAAACGTTAACAAAAAAGTATTCAGTTAAGAATAATATATGCATAATATAGCAATATCTTAAAATAACATTATCAAATTTTTTAATTAATGATGTAACCTTAATTTTCCCTAAAAATTAAAAAGGGGTTTTTTTTTAAAAAAATTTTGTTCTTTTATCTCTTTGTTTAAATGTAAGGGATTCCCCTTATTCTCAAAAACAGCCTTAAGTCAAAGGCCCCAAGAAAATTAAATGACTAAAATTTATATAAATATATATATATATATATATATATATATATATATATATATATATATATATATAATTTTCAAAAAAAAAAACAAGAAAGATAAAAGGGTCGAAAATAATAGTCCCTGAATTGCTCGAACAATAAATATAAATTTTTTAATCGTTATCACGCATGGAGATTTTTTTAATGTTTAGGAATTAATTTTTTTAAAAAAGTTGTTTCTATTAAAGATTTTTTAATGAGAAGTGCGTTTTATTTAATTGAAACTTAATTGATAAATTGAGTTTTATTTCTTCATAATGCAAATACACATATATCGATATAATAATGTTATATCTTTTTTTAATGATAAAAAAGAAATCCCGTTAATATTATAAAAAAATAATAAAAATAGTTATGATTTTTTTTTATCATCGAGTTCTAAAACCCTTAAAATTTTTTTAAAAAACCAATAGTGCCCCTGTAGCCTAATGGTTTTGGTCAGAACTCTGGGGGTTGTCGAGTCCTGTTTCCAAAAGACCAATCAAAAGGAACTGGTGCACGTTAAACTGTCGTTCTCAAAGTCCCCCATTTTAAGGGGGGGGTTTGGGGTGAGTTTGCCGGGTTTTCGCCCTTTGTCATTGCTCAGTTTAAAATGTCAAGGCCCCAAAAGCCATTGCGTTTTTAATTTTTTAACTTTCATAAATACTCAGAAAAAACCACAGACCCTTAATTAGTATTCAAATTTGACAAGCCATATGGAGTTCATTCTAAAATTTATGGAGAAAAGGCTTCCCTTGCAAATCAAATTTTTAGTAAAGTTTTGTCTGATGGTAAAATATATACATTTTTGAATTAATCATATTTTACTGTTAATAAACTTGATAAAGGTAGCACACATAAATGAAATTACTGTGTCCTTTTTTTTATCAACCTCATAATGATAGATAGTTTTTAAAATTTTTAAGGCAGTGGCGTAACGGAGAATATTAGCCCCCCTTCCCAAAAAGTCAGTCAGTCACTACCTTTTGCCCCAAATATTTTATAAATTGTTAAATAGTACTTGGCATCAGGGGTTTTGGGCTACCCCCTACGATGGGGGGGGGCGTTACGCCACTGCTTTAAGGCTATTTCGAGTAATGTTAAGAAAAAACCCCAAAATTTTATCAGTTTAAAAAAACTTATCCTACCTTAATTTTTATGTTCGATTTAACTACCTATAGACAACAAGTTTTATAACCGAGCCACTTACTTGTGGTCCTGGAGCCTAGAGGGGTCATGAGTCGTGGCTTTGTAAAGTCGAGTCTTGGTTTACTGAAGACCCCCTTTAGAGGGGTCGATGCCCTTTGTTGGTGCGGTATTTTGGGGCCATTTTAAGTCTTCCCGTGCTCGACGGAAGTTCAGAATTCGAGGTCCGTCGACAACCGTTTATAGTGTGATTTTAAATAGCCCCCCTTACTTCATTTTTTTGGTAATGGAAATTTGGTTCAAACCCTATAGTGATTGACGAGTATACCGTCGGAGAAGGAGGGTTTTTTGGTCAAGACGATATACCCACGGAGGAAAAGTGGGGATCATTGGCTATTTTAATTGTAATTTTGAAAAACAAACGTATTTCAAATTTCAAGATGTTTGTATTTTTGGGGGCCGGGGGAAAAAAAAAAAAAATAAGAAAATTTTAAAATTAATGCGTCTCCGTATGCACCGTGTGAGCTTCGATTGGGGGAACCTCACCCATCTCTATTCCTGAAGTTTTATGGATCCCCAAGGTGACAAGAGCACGTCCCTGGGGCATTGTTTTGTTGACCCGGGCAAACGCAGAATCGAGTATGGAAGTTCTAGCAAAAAGAGGGGCGGGGTTGACATATAGGTGAAGCCTTTTAAAGCGGTGCCGAGAGAATTTGGGTTTTAAAACCCAAGTGATGTGATGAATAAGAGGGGTTTTTAAAAAGGGTGAGAATTAGGCGCCCCCAGATTCCAGACAAACCCGGAATGTGTTTTTGTTTTGCCGCACAAAATTAGACGAATTGCCTGGGGACGAGGGCAGCCCTTTTTTTGGCCTGAAAAGGAAACGAGGGCGTGTTGTGGACCCGCCCTGGTTTTTAAAAAAGGGGTTATTTTGGGGGAAAAAAAGAAAACTTGGAGAGAGCCTTGGGGAAACAGAAAAATAGAGCCCTGGGAGGAGAGGGAAATAGAGCCCTGGGGAGACAGATGGAGCCCTGATAGAAAAGAGAAAAAAGAGCCCTGGAGTGAGACAAAAAGAGCCCTGAGGGAAAAAACTTGATGAGGCCTGAAGGAAAAAAAAACTGGATAGGACCCCCTGAAAAAAAAAAGGGAAATAGCGAGTGCCTTTGGGAAAAAGGATTGAACTCCCGTGAAATAGACACCCGCCCGGCTTGGCATATTTATTGACTTTTTAAAACCCTTTGGAACAAATAAATACGGGCAATTTTAAAATGAGGCTGTGACAAATTTTCTTGTTTGCTAACTACTAAGACGTTACAACCGGCTGAAGCGGGTATAAGTTCGACTAATAATTTTTTTTGGGGATGAAAAGGGGTTTTTTAAAATTTGAGGCAAAGGAAAAAAGCTATGTCGATATATAATAGGGTTCCTTCAGTCATGAGCCAAATGCATGAAGCCGACCAGGGGCTGAGCCCATTGATAGCTGCTGGCCCTGAAGTTACCAACCTATCGGGTGGTGTAAATGCCAATTGTTTGATATTGCCATGAGCTGACATCAGAGAAATGGCTAAACCCGGCGCCTAAAGAACCGGTGTTTTTTGGGGTGGGAAAAAGGATGTTTTCTGGAAAGAGGACTTTTGATCAAGCCTAAAACACCTATTCCATAACTTCCAATGTCAAGACGGAAAAAAATATTTTGTCGTAAAAGAAGCGGAAAGTAAATCAGGGGATTAGTTTCTCATTGCGGGAATTTTGAGGTCACTAAAATTCATAGATTTCATAAAAACTTTTGGTCGGAAGGACTGTCGGCCTCATGAACCCAAGACCGAGCTAAATTACTCTTAACCCCGTACATAGACCAAATAACAAATAAATAAATATAAGTAGTAAAATTTGGGGAATTTTATAAAATAAAAATCTTTTTTCAATATTTTACAGTAACACTTAACAGTGCCACACTAACTGGTTAAATGTCTCCCTGTTAAGTGAAAACTAGTTTATGGAATGCCCCTCAGATTCTAAAAAAAATCTAACAAACAAGACGCCAAATTTTAAGTTAGATATATGGTTGTGCAACCACTAACTTCTATGAAAACTTTCGAAAAAGGCAAAGTTTGAATCCGGGTCTTTTTAAAATTAGGCTGTTTAACAAATGTTCGATTTTTTTTTCGTGGGAAAACGAAAACTACTTTCAGAAACGTAAAGGGAAAATTTTTTTTTTCAAGATTTCATATGAAGAAATTTTCAAAATTTTTTAAATTTTCTTTTTTTACTAATTCTAAGTTATAGCATTATGTTTACATGTTTGAAATTTAAATGTTTTAAATTTTCAATCTTTTGTTACTTGAACAAGCAAAAATTATATTCAGATGGAAATAATGAGTTATCAGAAAAAAAGAATCACGGAAAAAAAAAGATGAAACAAATTTAATGATGAAATAAAAGTATTAATCTTATTAAACTAAATGCACATGAAAACAAATTTATATTTAACTATAGCAATACAACATATGAGTTACAGGAAAAAGCTACAAGGTTAAAATAACTTCATTATAACTACAAGGCTATAACCGAAAACCTCCTAATTTGTTTTTTAAAAATTTTTTTATAAATCGGGAAAAAAAAGTGCCCCTTTTTGGAAATTGTTTACACTAGCGTTTATAATTTTCTACTTTGAGGCAATTTTTAAGAAAGAAAAAATCTTACAAATAATCCGATGAATATAAATTATTGTGTAAAAATTCAATTTAATTTTTCTTTTTAAATCTTTAATTTTTTCTCAAGAAGAATTTTAACAGGTTAAGTAAAAGGGTCTTTTTCGTTTTTTTTAAAAAAATTTTTTTTAGAAACAATTACTAAAAAAATAATATTTGTTATTTTCATGATTTTTAATGATATAATTATATACTTTCCTTTTTTATTTGCCCTTTTGCATACAGTTTATTTTCTTTAAAATTCAAAATTACATGTTTCTCTTTTCCTTTGTAAAATTTTTTTTTTTCCCCCCATCTATATTTGGAAAGCAATACATGCCCATTATCCCACAAAATTCCTTTTCTCCCCAATTTTTTTCTGTTTTGGAGTCATTATCACTTTTGTTATAAATGAAAAAGGTTTTCGATTTTTTGACGTGTAATTATGGGTTCGGGGAAAACAATAAAAATAAAAAGAAGAAAAGGAAGAAAAAAAAACCTTTTGAACGTAATGAGAACTCAAATAGCAAATGGTTAGTGGCGAAACAAAGGGCGAAAAAAATTATTATTAAACGGAAAAATGCATCTCTTGTAGATTGTTTTCTGTTAGGGGGGACGTTTTGTAGCTTTAAATTTAAAAAAAAATCACCCCCGAATTTTTCCCCACAATAGAAGAAAAATAAACAACGGCACGCAAAAAAACAGCTACTTAGAAAGAAAAAAGAATGACCATTATTTTTCGTACTTCCCCAACAGCAAGCACTGTTTCTGTTTTGCACGTGCGCCTGGGGTTCCAGGTTCGCTAGACAAGTAAAAAAATTTTTGGGCGAGCAATTCCCTTGGTAATTGTTAAAAAACCCCGTTCAGTGATAAATTGGGGCGGCCAGCGCCAGACGGATTTTGCCTTTTTTTGACCTGGGAAAGGGTACGCTACTTAAAATGAGAAACGATTCTGACCCCGCCACGGGAAAAGTGGCTTTAAAGGCCCCAAAATTAAAAATAAAACCCGACCGCTGTTTAAAACGCCAAACGGAAATTTAAAGCCCCCTTTCCCTTTTGCCTCTTTTGTAAGCGGGGGGTCGGGGGGTTTTCCCCTTTGGGCTTTGGAAACATTTTTTTAAAAAAAGTTTGGATCCCCCCTTCCAGCCAATGGAATCGCGAAATTTTTTTTCTTTCCCCCACTTTCCCGGGAGGAAATTCCGTTTTTCTAAAAAAGGGTTTTTTCGTGTGTGGGGTATAATAGATGACGTACGGTAACTCTAAAAAAAGTTTTTTTTATAACCCATGGGTGGGCTTTTTTGGGGGCCTTTTTTTTTGGCAAACCCCCCCGTCATCCAATTATTTCCGCTAACTTGAGTAGATTTAGTATGGTCATTAATTGTGTCAACATGTGAAAGGATTTAATTAGTATCCCAGGTAGAGCATTAGTTTTGGAGTATATTTATCATTTACATGAAAGGGATTGGCACACTGCATTCTTTGATGTCTCTGTCTTGCGTTGCTGTATTCAAGAAGTACTTTATTATAAGGAAGTACCGCAACTGAATTTAAATACATCTATTAGTAAGTCTAAAACAACATGTGATAAATCATAAGTTGATTATTTTTGGAAAGAATACAAGTTCACATATATGATAATGTCATTCTGATTGATGATATAAATTTCTTTCATCTAGTGACAGGAATATTTACTGACTATTATGCAGTTTTTAAAAAAAAGGTGGATAAAACACAAAATATATTGTCTAAGAAATTATTCAAAAATGTATAAATTATATTTTATTCTAAAAATTTAGTGACGTTAAGTTCACATATGAAGACATATGATATTTTCATATCATTTAAGTTTATATGACGTGATAACTAAGTGGTTATGGGGCGAACTTCATGGCTGGGAATATTTCTGTTGAGTGGTAGTTTATGGCCCGGCTCAATCAACTGGGATGTTTTAAGGCATAGACCAACTGCGCCCGGGCCCAGGGTCTCATTCTTATGGCGAGGGGAGAATCTCATCTCCTTCTCAAATTAACCTCAATAAGATCATGGCATACTTTCCGAAAAACTGAGAAATCGTATACTTCAATCATATTTGAATAATGTTAACTGGTGAGTAATGAAAATGAAATGTGTTAACAGTTGTGATACCCCCGGGCTGGGGGTATCATCTCTTCCTCTACGTGACCTAGATTTGTAGGGATAAAAGATTGACCACTCGAACCTTCCATAATAAAATTAGTTTATTATCTCTCAATATGTATTAAGCAATGCAACACAAGTTTTAGAGGAAAAGGATCAGGAGCAATATGACTTAATTAACAATTCTTAACAAATAGCGCATTAACTACTACTCACTATCTTTATGATAAATTAACCTTCGAATCTTTATCTATAGCCTATTCCTTAACTAACTAGAGTATGCTCTATAATTAAAGTTTAATAATATATCGTTCCCATATTCCCCGGGATAAGCCACCGCTTTATATCTTCTATATATAACTATCCCTGCTTGATCTTGCTAATATATAACTTTCCGGTTTCTAACCGACTTCTATATGGCTCCTATAATATTCTCTGGCCTCCTGCCGACTTCTCTAAGACCTCTAGTTGATCTCTCTAAGACTTCTTCGCGAATGCTAAAGCTGCAATATATATAATCATTCCCAATTTGATATCCGGTTTTTTTTCTTCTTTTAGTTGGTTGGGAAAGAAATGCCATTCTGGCTCCAAAGATTCCCCAAGAGGATTTAGTGAAAGGCGCGATAAAGCCCCGTCACACAGTTTTGTTTTGAAGATATGATTATAGAGTGATTTTGCGAATTCAAAATGTAGAAAACGAATTTTCTAATAAAACTTAATTTTATCATGAATTTCTTATATTGAACTTTAGTTATATGCAGTGGAGTACACATACTTTCTCTGATAGGGAAGGAGGAGGGTACACTCAAAAAACACGTTGACCAAAGCACCGAGGAGTAATCTCTATGGCACAAATTAAAAATATGTTGGTCTATGGAGGAGAGGTTAAACCCCCAAACCCTCCCCTAGTATACACCACAGTATATACACCCAACTCTCTTTTACACGATCTTCTTTTGAGCGATTTCGAAATAACACGGTACGCGAATTCAACGATTTTTTTCTTCTTTTTTACAGAAATCTTTTGTTTTAGCAAACATTGGGAATTCATGGCCTTAGGAATGAGGACGAATCGATCGAATTTATGACAGTTTATGATAATAAAGCAGTCAATAATGACGGAGTCGAAGATGAAGTTCAGTTATTAACAGCTGATTTAATTCGCGAGGGCTTGAAATTTGCTACAAGTATATAACAACATTTTCTTACTCGTAATCGTGACATATACAGCATGTGTTAAAATTTCAACGTTATCATAAGTTTTTTTGTTTAAAAGGATATCGGGATTTTGGGGCAACGAGAAACCAAAAACAACCGCTAATCCAAAAAATTAATCAGGGGGATTAATAACGAACGAAAAATTTTTTGGGAAACCCAAAAACCCACGGGTTTTACTAAACATATCTGAAGGTAGTATTTTAACCATTCTTAATAAACGTACACGCTTGTTATCAAGTTGAAATGAATAGTTGTTAGTTGGTAGTTTTGTTCCCAATTTCAAATTGAATTTTTTATGTTACATGTATTTATAGACTGAATTTTCATTGTACACTAATTTTAATTTCTTTTTGTTACAAAAATTAATTGTTTTTGTTTTTTAAATATATAACGTGGATTTTATTACTGCTTTTCTTGTACGATTTATTGGGAAAATGTTTAGAGATTTTTCATCTTGCACGATTTTTTAAAATTGTGTGGAACATATCCTCAAATTTACCATATGTCGCATAATTTTTTTTACACGATATTTTTTACATGGATTTCTGAGGAACGTATCTACTGTGTAAAAAAGAGTTGGGTGTGTATATATACACCAGATTTTATAAAAGGTTAACAGGTGTGGCTTACTTTCGTATAGAGGCCCAGGGTCTCAACATATCTTAAGACGCCACTGTCTACCAAAGACTCTTCAAACGGACTATTAGGGAGTACAGTACAATGAAAGGATCCCATTATCCTCACGTGATGCAGGATGGAAGTTTGGTGAGAAAGATATTTTTCAACAGACGTCTTCGGGATTTAACCGTGTTTGAAAATTAACCCTTTATCTACCGCATTATGATTGAATGCAATTTTTTTTAGTGCAACATTTTTTTTTTTTTGAATTACTACATTGAAAATTAAGAGATATTCAACTTTGGGAAATATAACCCGTTAGAGCTAATTAATTAAATTAGTACTTTAAAGTACCGTCAATTCCCAGAGGCTTAAAATATTCTCATAATACAAAATAACCGCATGACTTTTTTAACGGAGTTTCAACTCTTAAAAATGCTAAATAAACAGAGAAACAAATATTTTTTTTAGCAAAAAATGTTTATTTTAAAAAATTAAATTTTTTTTTAAATGTGTATGTACTTTTTTTACACATAAAAGCAGGTTTTACACATAAATTTAATTTGATGATATCCAAAGAAACAGTTTTTCTCTTTTCATTACTACACAAAAAATCATTACACATTGTGCATTTTGAGTGAGGCTTCAATTGAATCTTTTTGAAAGCTCTGCATCCTGGGGTAGGAAATATTGTATTTTCTGAACATGAACTACCTCACCTTGAGTTATGTTCAGTCTCTCTTGTTCGTCTGCTTAAAAATCTTATGAAAATCCCAGCAGATTATTTGCTGGGGCTTCTTCATCTCAAGAATCATCTGTCAGTGCATCACTGATTTCAGATGGTAAGTTCTGTAACAAATCCAAAGCCGCTTGGAAGACTCAGTTTCTTTTTTTCAGAGATTCTATGAAAAGGAAGAAAAAAATAATAATATTATTAATAGCACCTTGAAAACCTTCTATTAATGTTAAATCTCAAGTACACATAAAGAAATTAAAATATTGTTAATTTTTGAATGAAGTATAGGTATTTCATTTAATTGTGTGGTAAAAAAATAAATAAATAAAAAAGCTTGGATTTAAAAATTTTTTTAAAACGTTAAAATAAAACAATAAAAGAGCAAAATAAATAAGTTGAACTAAAAAGAAGTGCCCAAAAAGCGTAACTCTATTACACTATAGTAATGACGCGACATAACACACACACAAAAATACTACTATAATAAGCTACTCGGACGAAAAAAAACGAAGTTCTTGCTCTGACAGCCAGTGTACTATTGGTACTCATAAGTACCACAAAGTTATTCAGCTGTAAAATTAATTATATACATTGTTCACTTAAAACAAATAGTCAAATCATTCTCTGTCTTAACTCAGCGATACTCAACCTGCGGCCCACCGAGCCTTTTTAGGTGGCCTGGCCATGACCTATTGCTCTGAGAAATTCAGTTATTTAAGAACAATGTATTAAAATTTGGTGGGAAATGCTTTGACAAGAAATCAAATGTATCAATTTTGCTTTTTTGCTGTCGATATCGTCCGGCTACGAATTGATATTCTTTTCTATTTGTAATGGTTACGGTTAGTGATAACAAACAACAGTAGAGCAGCGACAATTTTACGGGTGGAATTAATTTTTAACAATCTTTCATAGCTTGCAAGCGAAAAATATTCAAATGATTTCTAGGTTGACTGTTTTGTAGTGAAAAACAAACACGGATCGATCAGTACTTGTTTGATTTGTCGCGAAAGTGCTGTATTTAAAAATACCGGTAAACAGGAATCATTCAATGACACTTTTCCTCCAAGATCTCTTTCAAGAGATGTAAATAGGCTTTATTAAATATTCTTTGCAACAGCAATAAAGTGTTTCGTCAGTGGTAATATCACAGCGGTAACAAAGACATCCTATGAAGTTTCTTATATTATTGGTAATCATATGAATGAAACCTTTAAATGATGAAGAAATTGTGAAAGAGTGTTTCTTAAATGCTTCTAATTTAGTGTTAGCAACCAAAATAAAAAATGTAAAAAATAATAATAAAAGCAAAACAGGAGTTATATATATATATATATATATATATATAATATTTTGAACAATTTTGCACATTTTAAATTTCCAATGTTATCTTGATCTTAAAGCATCCCCTTCCTCCTTCCCCGCTTAACCTCATGTTGGGGCCCGCGTGAAATGGCTGGCATATGTATGCGGCCCAGCAGAAAAAAAAGGTTGAGTACCCCTATCTTAACTAGCATACAAAAAAGAAAGACACTTATCTTTCAATATTAACTACTTTTTTTCGGAACATAAATGACAATCTTTGCAATCCGATCAAAATGTCAGCTAAAAACGCAACTTCTGTTAAAAAAAAATTATTTTTCCCGTTAAAATACTTATCATAGAACCCGTGCTTTCCTCGAAGAGTGAACTTCAAAGAAAATTCCTGATAATTATATTTTCAAAGTATTCATAAAAACGGTTATTCTGTGTAATTTTAAAGTGGGTGGTACCGTCAGTGTTTAAAGGGTCAAGAAGCTAAACACCAATACTCAATGTTCCTCTTTAAAGCGACATTAATTCAAATGAATCAACCCCATTTTGTGAATTAATATGTCACTTTAAAGAGAATAGAATATCTATTGTATTTTAAAGATAAAAAAGTATGTAACACACATACTTTATATATAAGATGATAAATGCAAAAGATTTTCAAAAGATTTCCAGTCTGCCGTAAAATGTTTTTAATTAGCTTCAATGACTGGAATTGTAATGAGTACATTTACTTACAATGTTCTCTCTCTTACTCTCTTTTGGTGATTTTTTTATTCAAAAATTGCATGTTACTCGTATAAATTATTACAGTATCTCTCTCTGTATATATATATGTGTGTGTGTGTGTGTGTGCGCGTGTGTGTGTGTGTGTGTGTGTGTGTGTGTGTGTGTGTGTGTGTGTGTGTGTGTGTGTGTGTGTGTGTGTGTGTGAAGTATTGTAGTAGAGTTGGCCGGTGTTGGTTTGTTGTCATATCTGGTTTATTAATGACGTCTTCAGAATTGAGTTTTATCTTTTATTTTGAAGCACACATAGCGTAAAAGGTCAATCACTTTATATATTGACATCTAACACATATAACAGAAGCGACATCTTGACGTACACAACACAAACACAATGAGCTGTAGTTATTTACATTCTTACATGATGACGGCAAGCAGACAAAGAGAGCGATAACACAAGATTTTTGTTTTTATACCAACAGTGCAAGCGCGTGATTATTACATAATAGTAGTTCTGATTGGATAGAATTGGCGAGATAGGTTACAATGAAGATTACAATGCTATTTTTAAACGAAAGAATTAAAGTTATTTTAAATATTAATACAAAGAGTTAAAATAAAAAGGATACTAGAGGGAATTATTACATATATATATATACACTGGTGTGCAAAACTTAAGCAACAGGTGGGTTTATTGCCATAACTTCACGAAAAATCATCTGAGAGACATGAAATTCTGAAATGAGGAGAGTATTATGTACGTAAGGATGACGAAAGCATCGGCGCTGAAAAGGAATACAACGCATACGGTATGGAATCAAACAAAACAAGCTTTTATTGAACGCATAGTATAGTGACTCATGATTGTCTATCAACAGGAAGAACAACAAGTAGATGTTCCTTAATATGGTATATGCCCTCCCCTTACTACACAATGGTTGCTTAGCACCGTCTCCGCATACTCAAACCAGCTGGTGCAACATTTCTTGAAATAGGTGCCCATTCCTCAATCAACATCTGTTTGAGTTGTTGGTTGTACTCGGATGATGTGAGCGTGTGGCAATACGTCTCCTCAAAGCATCCACATGTTCGATGAGATTTAAATCTGGGAGCACTGGCCAGTCCATTCAGTGATATCTTCACTTTCCAGCAGCTCCTCAACACAAGGGATTGGCCGGAGTCATCCAAAATGAAGTCTCAAGGTCCTCGGAAAGACGCCATAGGGAAGAAGTCCTCCTCACAATAGCGATCCCCGATTACAGACCCTCTGTCGAAAATGGGAAGCTCAGTTCCGCCGTTCAGCATAATGCCAGCGAACAAGAACTCCGGACCACCGGTAACGATGTCTTTCCTTGATGTTACTGGGATAAAACCGTCCGACTCTCTTCCGAAAATCAAAAGCGTTGAGAATCGCTTCGGTACTGAACCGACTCTCATCCGAAAGAAGAACAAGACTCCATTGATCGTTGGGATCCAGTTTGTGCTCTCTGTCCAAGTAAAACGGGAGTGGCTTTGGTGACCAACTTCTCAACAGGAGACAGCGTTCAGGACGCGGGCGAACAGGCCCACTTTGTGAAGGCGTCTGGCCACAGTAAACCGCCACACTTGTCGACCCGTTGCTGTACAGAGTTTCTGAGCAATGGTGCTTGCTGACGCTGTCGAACTTTTAGCCTGCAGGATGATATATCGGTCATCCCCTGCGGTTGTCGTCCTCGGGCGGCCACACCAACCTTTCTAACAGCTGTACCTGTGGTTTGGAACGCTTTCAAGCGCGCGAAACGACACTTTGTGATTCTGAACTCTGCAGCTACACTGGTGACAGTACGCCCCTCCTCCAGCTTTCCGATCATTCTTCCACGTGTGAAGTCATCCAGATGATTTCTTCTAGCCATATTTCCCGAACGACTCACTGGCACTTGCAGAGAATATGGTGAATTGCGTCTCCGTCCTTCATTTCATTCTACTGTTGAGCAGCGCGCGCCGACATCACGCGCGTTTTGCGTACGCTCGCATCGCTTCTGACGTTTTGTTCCTGATATTTGCATACGCAGACGTTTCTACTGACTTACTGTTCCCTCTCGTTTCCAGACCTCCTTTTCTGCAATTTCATGGCTATCTGCTAAATTTTTACATTGTTGCTTAAGTTTTGCACACCAGTGTATATATATATATATATATATATATATATATATATATATATATATATATATAAGAGAAAAGCGAATCACTCACTCACTCGTTCTCTCATCACGATATCTTTGGAACTATTGAACCTACAATCTTAAAATTTGGCAGAAATAGACCTTTAAATGAGCAAAGATCTTTTAAGAATGAGTTTTGCAGAAAATGGCCATTAAGGAGATTTAAGGGGGATTACGGGGGTGTGTAACATTTAAAAAATTCCGTTTTCAAACAATTAAATTTACTGACTTAGAATTTAGCAAGCATGTTTCATGTTTCAAGTAGAGATCCGATAAAAATGGTGTTTGAGGAAATCAACTACGAGGGAAGGGGTGATTGATTGATTGAATATTAACGTCGCAATGTTCAGCTACTCGAGAGCTTTTGGCGACGGACCACGTAATTCTGAACCATGGTCAAGTGACGTGGACGACACCTGAGCTGGCACCACCTCTCCTAACTACCACACCAACGGGAGGACGTTTCAGCTCTCGACAGATTTAACGTGCATCACTGCCCTACACGGAGGGTCTTTAGTGGTACTGGGATCGAACTCATGACAAAGCAAGTCACGATCCGATACCCATACCACTCGGCTACCGCGGCCACACGAGGGAAGGGGAGACTACAAGGGTGTGAATTATAAATATATTTCTGTTTTAGAAATTCAAATCCTATCCTTTTTAAATCAAGAAGTGAGTGCTGTATGAATGTTTTCCAATGTAATCGAAGGCTTAATCGCAAGACTGAGTTATTATAACCTTAAAAAAAAGTTGTAATGTCATGAAACACCCAGCAATGAAGGCGAGTAACGGCTAGTTTTAGGTTGTTGCTAATGCTCCCTGTCAGACGTTATCAAATCGAGGGCCACTAAATTCATCGCGGCAAAGAGCTAGATGTACTCCTGTCGTTATCCGTAGCTTTGAGCACCACACAGGTGACGGTACGTTTTGGCTCGGTTCCACTCCGATTTTAAGGGGAAACACCCTGGAGGTGGTCAGGGCTTCCCACCATCTCTAGTTAGCGTATACGTAAATATATTTTTTCAAACTGGCTCTCTACAACATTTCAAAGTTCAGTCATATAATGACAATGCGTACAAATCCTCTTCCTAATTCAAGAAAGGCTTGAAAAAGAGATTTATCTTGCAAAAAATAAAACATTACTTATCTCACATTTTTATTATCTAAGGATCCATAGCTTTCAAATTTTTAACTGGTCTAATTATTTATTTTTTTATGGAAATCAAACATTATATTAACATTTTTTGTTGAAATATATCTAAGACAACATACCTGCATAAATGAATTCATGTTTTCTTGTGAAAACACAAACGTAATACATACAAATCCATAACACCTTTAATTTGAATATCAACCATTTATTACATTATAACATATTACTGAAAGGAAACAAATATTACGTTTCTAGAAAAGTCAATCAATGCCATGCTAGATTCGGATACCTAGACTTCATTAAAAGCAAAAGTACTAGTTCATCATTTATAATGATACTTAATTGATTTTAATAACTCACAATATCATTTAAGAATAATCGAAAGAGTAAAAACCTTCATATCTCCTTTCCATTAACAGAATTAGCATTTATATTACCTTCATTACCTAAGTCTAATATCAGAAATGATCATTTGGTGTTTGAATTCCACCAGAATCCATAAATCAGCAAAGTTGGTAACTAAATAACTATCATCATTAAGATGGTGTTATTTAGTAATCCAGATGAAAAATTCTTTTTTTTTCGAACTTTATTAAGCAAATCATGAGATAAAAATTAATGATATTCATTTTTATCTTGTTATCTTCAGATGTAGCCAAATAATGATATAATCTAAATTTCCTTTAAATAGAACAAGCAAATGAAAAATGGCACATAATGTTTTGCCGATTACCATACATATTACCTTTACAATCTCGTATTAGGGATAATGTGTCAATCATGGAGTTTTTTTTCCCTCTGTGTAAGGAATATGTAACATTTTTAAGCAGAATTATACTGATATTAACATGCGATTTGTCAGCTACTACAGTTCAAATTTTGAGAATTATTATTGATAGACATATTTGCTTCTAATCATGCAATTAACATCCAGACTTTCTCCAAAAATATCATTTATAAGATAATTCATTAATTTTATGGCTGACAAAAAAAAAAAATAAAAAACTTCTTGGCCTTACATTTCTAATGAAAGAAAATGGTAACAGATGGTAAAGATGATGGTAGTTTAATAACTTAGAAAAAAAATTCAGAGTGAATTTTTAATTTAGTATTCACGTTCATTCCATTCCACATTTTCATCTTATACACTTCAACGATTTTTGAGTCATAAGTCTACGCGTTAATTCAGCGTTTCTCAAATTGTGGGGCGTGCCCCCAAGGGAGGCTTGATAACCCTACTTGGAGGCACCCTCATATCGAAAAATTGAAAATAAAAAATTTAAAATAATTATCAGTTTATTGATAGGAAGCAAAACAAAATACTTTTTGACATGAGAAAAAATAAAATACACATCCCCACTGATATAATATACTTAGGAATGTATCAGTACTGCACTAAGTATTTGATAATTAATTTATCAACTGAAAACAAGTTAAGTAATTACTAGTGACTTCCACAGACTTGTCATATACAAAATTATATAGAAAATTCAATGCTTATTTTGATAATTTGTACGGTTTATAATTTAAGTCCAAGTGCATTATTATTACATTCAATGCATAGTTATAGTAATAGGGGGTATGAAAATAATAACTGAAAATTGGGTCGCCAATATTAAAAGTTTGAGAAGCACTGCGTTAACTCCTTAACTGGTTTGCCCATACACCGCACGGGCTACCAAAGTTGGCCTTGAATGTTTTCCCCGGCTTTTGGATAACTATTTTTTCAGAATGAAAATCATAAAAAAAAATAAATAAATAAAAAAAAATGGTTTTTTTTACAGTTCAAATCAAAAGGATCCGAAATGATTTCGGGGTTCTTTTTTCCCTCTTCCGCCCCGATCTTCCCCCGGGAGACCCCCGGTACTTCGCGGGTTGTTACCCTTTTTCCCATCCCCCGGGGACGACCGAACCCCTTTAAAAAAATCCAGTTTTTTTTTTTCCCCCCCGGACTCTTCCCCCTTTTTATATCATCTCTTATTTCTCCTGTCATCCCCCCCTTAAATCTCTTTGTCGGCCTCAACCCCTTAATTCTTCTGCCCCTTCCGGTCTCGGCCCCCTTTTGATCTTTACACTTCTCCGCCCCCAAATGGTCTCGTTTCCTTTTTCCAGTCAAAAGAAAGCGCCTAGGCTGTGTGTGCAGTTTTGGTACGTTCCCCAGACGCGCCATCGTCAACGGGGATGTGGGAAAATTTAATCCACGTTAAAAAGGCCCTTTTTAAACAGTCCGGTCAGGGGGAAAAAAGGTCCCAAATTTTCGACCACCCAGTTACAAAAAATTCCCTTCCCCAGCAATTGGGAAATGCCGGGAATTTCCCCCCGTCTGTCGGGGGGAAAAAGTGATCTGTTAGAAAATGGGGAAAGGAGACCTTTCGTCACAGCCTAAACCAAATTTTTCCCCGTACGTGGGATGGATGCTGATATTTTTTTTCTTCCTATCTTTTTTTTTAAAAATTTTATTTTAATTTTATAGTAAGATTAAGGGTGTTTTGGGTTTTTTAAAGAGATGTTTTTTGTCCATGGCAAATAACTTCTATGGGGGATTTTCCTTGTGGTGGGGGGGAAATTTTCATTGAAGGTAGGAATTTAGGTTTTAAAAAATTTCGTTTAAAAACAAAATTGGAAAGGGAAATTTTGAAATTTTGGTTTTTTGAGCAAAAATAAAAATGGAAAGATAATTAAAAAGTCAGTATTAGTTTTATTTTGGGTTCCCAAAACGTTCAAAACCCTGATTTTAAAAAACGTTAAAAGGGTAATTTTTTATGATATTTAGTGTCACTTAGATTTTAAAATTTGTATTTTGTTTTGAATATATTACAAAAAAAAATTATTTAATAAAAATTTTTAAAAATTGAAATAGAATGAATTTTTTGTTCTCCTTTTTGGGCCCAAAAGCTTTATTATTTAAAATATTTTTTTCCTGCCCGGAAACCCAAAACCCCTTTCAGAGGGGTCAACTAGAATTTTTTTAAAAATATAACCTTTGAAGTGGGTTTTTTCCATGTTTAAAGACAACAGAGGGGGGAAATTTTTTAAAAAAAAAGGGGATAATTTTTTCAATTTTTAACTCCCAAAAAATGTGAATGTTTCAAAAACCCCTGGGTTGGGGCCTCTGCGAGGTCCGAACTTTTTAATGGGGAAAAAAATTATTTTTTAAAGAAGCCTTTTTCACAAAAAAGGGGAAAAACCCTTTTGGGAAAAAAAGGGTTTTTCTAAATTAATTTTTTTTTTGAAATTTTGGATTTAAATAATTTTTTTTGTCAAAAAGTCCGTAAAACAATTTTATACATGTATTCTAATTTAAGTGACACTAAATATCATGAAAATTATCCATTTATGCAATTTTTTAAAATCATGGTTCCGAACGTAGTCGGATACCTTAACGTTGAACACAGGATATTTCCTTTTTTAGTACGGCACGCCTTTTTATTACTTGTCTTCGTGTACTTTTCTAACCCTTCTCTGACCGGCGCGATCATCAGATCTTTTCCCAAAAGAGCTAAGATATATATATTTCGATTTGTAGTTAATTTTTGCAATATATTTATCAAAATGTTACAAGTCGGATATCTCATGTGTTTGCTTGTATTTTATACGTTTCTTAGAGTTAATTTGAACTTAATAATTTATAAGGGAATTTGAAGCTTATATGTTTGTTTTTGGAACTTATATATTCGTTTACTTTGAGCAATCGTTGAATCATTAAAAAAGCAAAATTCTTTAGGTTCAATTAAAACGTCCTTTTTTAAAAAAATGCTATAGTTAATTTTTTTTAAAACAAGTAAAATTTAAAGAAATTTTTTCGTTAAGCCAAATTAAAAATTGCGAGACAAACACTTGCAGAAAATGATGAACTGTGAAGTAAAAATGGTTTCCCAGTTTATTTTCATAATCCTTGATTGGGGTTTTGTTAACGTTACACTGTGAAGCAGTACGAAGGGTGTTGCCGACTAACTTGTAACCCTAAACCATGGTCAAGTGACCAGGACGGCACATGCGTTAGCACCCCTCGTTTCGGCATTTTGAGCTCGACAGATTTAACGTTCCTCAGCCCGTTTACACGGCAGGTCTTCAGTGGTATTAGGGTTCGAACTCACGACACTTTAGCCACGAGTCCATGACCATAACCACTAGGCTACCGCTGTCATATAATTCATTGGAAGACTTTGTATTGTGTGTTTTATTTTCTATTTTTTTTCTAATATTTTATATAATGAATGTAATCACACCAATGATTTTTAGCAATCTGTGAAAAATGTCGACCTTAAAAGTATTTCATCCAATTATTTACTGTGTTTATGTATGTGTACATACATAGTCTAGGCGATTTTCGCCCCAACTGTTATATTTTTCAATTGCTCGAAATTCGATTATTTTACGTAGTTATAAAAAAGAAATTCATTCATACATTCATACATTCATTCATACACATAAGCTCGGTGTTTAAAATATGTATTGCAGGTTAGTTAAGCTCTTTAATTGATAATTTGATTAATAGATTGAAAATAGTTATCAAGACGGATTGGCCAATAATAAAATCGAAAATCAATAAAGTAATAAATATATATGAGTGTGTGTGTGTGTACGAAGCTGTGACAAGGCATTCTATAAAAGTTGTAAAAAAGAAAAATTATTAGTATTTAAGAGTATTATAGGAAATGAGGCTTCTTTGGTGGCTCTTGTAAAAAATATTCCGCATTTTTTTTTTTTTTCAATATTTCAAATTTTGATTATGTGAAGCAAAAACAAACTTTTATTTCAACGTAACTGTAAAATTTGATAAAAAAAAAAGTTGATTAAAACTAGTCTCCCTACACCAGAAAAATAGATAGCAAATTTTATTTTTACATTATGCATGCAAATTTCGATTATCTAAAAATTTTTTAAATATTTCCATTTAATTTTGCGACATAAGCTGTTTTATAATTTACATTTAATAGCGAATTTTTTTTCGCTTACTTATCTTTAGAAGGAGAAGAAAAAAAATCGATACTTTGAATATCCTCCATACCTTACAAAACTGACTTTATACCATGCACAACGCCTTTCACCTTTTTTTTGGTACTTAGAATCTTTCTTGATGCCCTTTTTCTCCTCTTGTCATGCTGTTATCACCCTCTTTGAAGAATTTGAACTAAAAAATGAAAATATGAAAAAAAAAATATGATTAAAAAATCCGGGTCATGCAAATAGAGTGATTAGTGGTACCATTTTTTCGGATGAAAAAACAATATCAAAGAGAAAAAAAAGCTCTCATCAAGCTTTAAAAAGTGATATACTGTATTTTGATCAAAATTAAACAAACTCACAAAAAAAATTAAAATGCTTGTTTCTTGTCTAACACTCTTAAAGTAAATCTTTAAATCCTGCAAAGGAAAAGACAAGCTCAAGGACGATATTAAGGTCATAAGCGAAAAATAAAGATTAAAAAATGTTGAAAGAACCCCCTACCCTTTGTTATTGTTCTTAAGAGGTGAAAAAAATATCTTTTTTTTGAGTCTCGATCCTGCCGAAAACTCGACGTTCTTTGTTTTTCCTCTGTGCATGAAATTTGTTATCAAATGATCTTGTTAAATAAAAAGACCGATGTGGAAAAAGAAAAACTCTTATGAGAAGAGAGATGAAAGAGAGAGAAAGAAAGAAAGAAAAAAAATAGCTACTTGTCAGTATATTGTGTTTAATAAAGATGAAAAGACCCCGGCAGTTTTGACGTGCGAAAGCAAGAAAAAAAAATTTTTTTTGTAAAAAAAAAAGAAAAAAAAATGTTTTTTTTTTCCTTTTTGACAGAAATGCTCACACTTTATTTTTTAGCGTAATCAAACTAATTGGGTAGCTGACGAAAAATGAAGTGATCACGTGACACCGGGTCGTTCGTCTTCGTCTCCTTGTCAGATCACGTGATAGCTTTGACAGAAGAGGAATCTTTTAGCACTTTGCCGGTAAAAACCCCCTCGCGCTTCCATCCTAACGTCACGTAAATGAAGTGAGATTTGAGGGTGGAAATTAAAAAAGATCGATTGAGGGAAAACCAACCGACATTGACGGAATTCATCTGAGAAGCGAAATAAATGTTTAGAGATCTTGGAATCGACTAAACAAAAAAAATGTGTTTATCCTCTAATAATTTTGAAACCTCTTTCGGTGTGCCATGGAAAATATTTTTCCTGTTACGGTTTCTCCTCGCTCCCCCTAAAATCTGGTGTATAACGAGCACCTGTACTATCAAACTACATTTTTTATTGTTTAAGTATATTCGCCGTAAGTATATTAAGTATATTGCACTCCCTTTTTTTACGGAGAAGCCTGAAATGTACTATTGTAGTGCTCTTATGTTTTGAAATCATTTTTTCAAAGCTATTATCTATAGCTTTAGAAAAAGAAAGTATACTTCTAGAGCTACAACCTTCTAAGTTCATAAGGAAAATGTCATTTCTTTCAAATGAATAGAATTTCAATCCATGTAGAAGTCTAATTTTTTTATTTTCATCTTTTCTTTTCTTTTTAAAGTTACATTTTTTTATACCCGGTGAATAATGCACACCCATAAACTTTTGATCTCATTTTTTGTGTGTTAAAAGTGCACGTTATATGCCGAATATTACGCTAAACACTTTTTTCAGGGAGATCAATACCAATAAATATTAATACTTAACAAGCAATATTTAAAATAACTTATCTAAATTTTACAAATATCACAATGGAGTGAAGTTTTAGTAATTTTTTAAAAATTCTTAGAGAAAAAAAAGTAATACTTATATCAATAAAATTTTACCAAAATAAACTACCGTAGCATCCACCGTATAACGAATATCGAAGTTTACGAGTGTACGTTATACGTCGGGTATGAAAATAAGAACCTTAAAAATAAAGAAAAAAAAAAACAGATGACCAAAGAAAAATATTAGACTTCATATACATCGAAATACTGTTTATTTGAAAGAATTGACATTTTTTTTTCATGTGGTATTCAAAATATATCCCATACACACAATCTTCCATTTAGGTACCTAATGCAATAACAGAAATTACAATAAATTTAGGACATTTTGCTTTTTCCAAGGGATGGTATGTGTTGAATGAAGCACTTGAGAATGATCGTGAAAGATTGGAGTAAATTTTACAGCAAAAACTCAGACAGCTAGCAAACTGTAAAAATAAAGGGGATTTTTCTGTAAAAATCGTCTGACCTCGTTTGTGTAAACTGTGGAGAAAGTCAATAAAAACTGCCATCAAAATAGTTGTGTGTGAAATAACGCATAATTCACATAGGTAAAGATACGGGAACGTGATTCAATTCAAGTCAAGATAATAAGATAAGATAAAAAGCAAAAAGAAACGGTAGGATGGTAATAGTAAAATTTTTTCCATTATGACTTTTTTTTAATTTTTAAAATTTTATACACCTTATTTGTCTATAATTTTACCGTTTCTTTAATTTTTTTCCATCTGGGCTTCACGCACCCAAGTTATGCAATAAAAAATGTCACGGATTTTTTTTAAATTATTTTGTCATGCTTTTTGAAACCTGTGTTGCTTGAGGCTAATTTTGAATGTAAATCATTTGAAATATTCTAAGAACTTTATGCTGGAAACTGAACTAATGACATCGCATTCTCCTCATAAATCCGTGAAGCCTTTGTCGCAAAAGATGAGTACATTATGTGGGTAGACACATAAGGCTGGAGATTCAGCAGCAGGTAACATTTTTACTACTGACGAGGCATGATTTCATTTCAGGGGGTTGCATGAAATATCTTACGAATGGATGATGATTAATTCCCATTCATTAATGAAAAACTTTTACATTTTCGAAAAATTGATTTTAGGTGTACCGGATCAGCAACTGTGTTGTTGGACTTTTGATTTTCTAGTCAACTGTTGATTGAACTTAATACAGAGAAATTATCCAACACTTTATTGCATTATTAGAAGTGAATGAATAAAGTTCTAGTTCCAACAAACAGCATAAATTGATATTTAATGTATAACTTCAGCTTTTTAACAGCTTCAGCTTCAAGCTTAACTGGATAAGCTTCAAGATTTGTTTTTCTTTTTGGCGATTAACTTATCCCAAGAAAACTTTGACCATGCCTAAGTGGAGTCTCTTTGATAATCCAGTGGGAATATAAGATTTATAAAAATAATACCCAAACAATAAATAATCTAAAAATTGCCATTACTCAAAAGATACAAGAAGTCCTCTCAGCATCTTAAACGCGTTTCTGAAAATATATGCAGAAGAGTTACATTTTACCTGCATGGAAAAAAAACGGACATTTTGAACATTTACTATAAATGTACATTGAAATTTTTTTTTCTAAGCTGTAGAAGTACTTTTCACGATTAGTATAAATATAATTTTTTTAAAGATTTGTTTCAATATAATAAATTTACGAGCCATCCGTAAGATAATTTTAGGACACTCGGTGTAAACACTATGTACAATTTTTTTTTTTTAAAATAAGAGTAAACAGTTCTTTTTTTTTAAAAAAAACCTATATATCTGTCTGAATTCATATTAATTCACTAACCTTTCAAGTTAAAGCCTAAACTTTTCGGCTTCACAGAGAAATTACTATAACTTCACTGCACCTCTACATTTCAAAATACCACATTTCAGATGCTGTCAACTTCAACGTATGACCATGGTACAAAATTAACAAGCACATTGGTAGTCATAAACGTCCTATCAACAAGCTTCTATGACCGCTTTATACAAATAGTAATACAGGGAAGTCTTAAGGCATGGGCCAATCAGGCCTAGGGCCTCGTCTCGTTCTTAACTCATTCTGAATAAGATCATGATTCGAATAATTTCAACGGTGAAATGTTGTTTCTGATTGTACTCTCCAAGAAACTGGGAATTTTGGACGATATGTCAACTGGCTATATAATATGGGATGATCTTCGTCTATGTATAGGCCTAGGCCTAAACCACCATACACCATCATTACTCATTCAGTCAAAAGGAGGCCATGGGCTTGATTCATGAAGTCACATGATAAAAACAAACACGTGCTTTCCATTGAATTCAAAACAAACATTAAACTAATTGTACTTGTTCTATTTGTAAAACTCAGATAAAATTTCAAATTTCATATTTGGTTAAAGATGTTTAAATGTTAGGGAAAAAAATTTCTTCAAAAGATTTTTTTTTAAATTAAAAAAAAGTCGTATTTTATGCTTATACTTTTTAAATAAAATGCATTTTGTATACAAATGTACTTTTTAAGAAAAGTTTCTGCAAAGAGCAAAACTTGGCAACACCGGAGCGCGTGAACTGATTAGTTGGAAACACAAGATAGTTTTTATCGTGTGACCATGACGTCACACGAGTTTTTGAATTGATTGGCTAGAATCACGTGGCTTTCACTATCATGTGACTATGACGTCACTCAGTAGCGCACACAGGAATTTTTCAAGGGGGTTCGGGGTTGAAAGTTCATCATTCTTGTATAATGCTATTTTTGATTTTGCCAATTTTCAAGAACAAAACACAGTAAAAGCTAATTACTGAATAAATAATTAGCATTAATTAATAAAATTAATCATAAATAACAAATATTTAATTAAATTTACGTATTATATATTAAATTAAAACCCAAAACCAAAAAATCAGATTTTGGGGGTGGACCCGGGCCCCCTTTTGGGTGCCCCATGCGTCACATGAATAAACCCCTTTTGGAAAACTGGTTTGAAAAATTTTAAGTCATGCACATTTATTTGTTTCGGGTTGTTTTTGAAGTATTTGACAACGGTTCTATATATGTCTGCTTTTAAGAGTCATAGGTGAGGCACATTTGTGAAAGGGGCCCAACCCCCCTTTTTGGAGGTTCCCAATTTTCCCTTTTGCAGGGGCCCAGGGCCCGAAGTCATAAGATTTGTTTGGCGAAAAGGCTCAAAGCCGATGTTTGGGTGAATGCGGAGGCGTCTGCTTGATGCTACGCAACCATAGTTGAAAGCACGAGGCGAAAAAGGAAAAAAGTTTGAAGCCCTCTAGTGGAAAAAAAAAAAGGTTTCCTCAGTACAATAATAAAAAAAAACTTTCCCACAAGATGCACATTAAATTTGACGGGAACAAGCTGGCATGGCGGAGAGTAGAGTGCCAGTTCAAGTGCTGATTTCATCATTTCAATTTAAAATTAGTACAGTTGATGGATTAGGGACTCAATAGGACACAAACTCTAGTTTTAGGGTTTTTAAACATATAAGGTTAAATTTTTCTATTTCAAAAAAAAAATTTGACCGGGTTAAAAAACGGGCGTATCTGAAAAACAAACGACCAAAAGTAAATTAGAAAAAAAAAATTTAAAACCAACGAAAAGAAAAAAAAATTTTTCTTGGGGAAATTTTTAAAAGTAAACCGGGGATAAACCCGAAAAAGTGCACCATACTTTTAACCTTTAATTTTTTTTTATTAGGTTATTCCGTTAAGGCACCCCATTTTTCCGGGATCTGTATAAGTGTGTTGTTATGTTTTAAAGTAATTTATTCAGGGATTATTCTCCGTCTTGAAAATATTAGTATATTATAGAACTACAACCCTTTAGGTTCATAAGGAATGTAATTTCTTATAAATAAATAGTATTTCCATGTATATGGAAGTCTTAATTTTTTTTCTATGGTCATTTTTTAAGGTATCCGACTACGTTCGGGACCGTGATTTTGAAAAAACGCATAAATGGATAATTTTCATGATATTTAGTGTCACTTAGATTAGAATACATGTATAAAGTAGTTTTAAGGACATTATGACAAAAAAAATTTATTTAAATACAATATTTTGGCAAAAAATTAACTTAGAATAACCTTTTTTTCACAAAACGTTCTCCTATTACAAAAAATGCTTCTATAATAAAAAAATTTGGCTTATATAAAGTAAAGAATTCTCTACAGAGTCTGAACTAGGATTTTTGAAAATTTTACATTATTTTCAGAGTTACAACCATTTGAATTAACTATCGGCGTTTTTTTCTTAAAATTTCTCCCCTGTGTTGGAGTAAAATATCAATAAATCCACTTCTAAGTTATATGTATCAAAAATTCTAGTTCAGCCTCTGTACAGAGGTCTGAGATATATACAGGCAAAGTATTATTACTATAGAAGCATTTTTCATAAAAGGAGAATGTTTTGAAAATGGGTCATTCTATGTTCATTTTTTGTCAAAATATAGTACTTAAATAATTTTTTATTGCAATGGTATTCTTAAAACAATTTTATATATGTTTTCTAATCTAAGTAGCTCTAAATATCATAAATGTTATCCATTTATAAGCTTTTCCAAAATCACGGTTCCGAACGTAGTCGGATACCTTAAAGCTCTCCTTTTTTATATCTGGCGTATAACGCGCACTTTGAACACAAAAAATACGATACAAATTTACGGGTGCGCGTTATGCGCCGTATTTTACGGTAATTATTGCGGGATTAAAAGTCGCGGGACTTCTGACAAGGTTTCAAAATTGCACAACGTTTTCGGCCTTTCGGTCCGACAGATGAGTAAACTAGCAACCACAAATTTCCTTATCCTTATTTGTTATTTAAGGTATCCGACTACGTTCGGAACCATGATTTTAAAAAAGCACATAAATGGATAATTTTCATGATATTTAGTGTCACTTTTAGATTAGAGAATACATGTATACAATTGTTTTAAGGACATTTTGAAAAAAAAATTATTTAAATACAATCCTTTGGCAAAAAATTAACTTAGAATAACTTTTTTTCAAAATGTTTTTCTTTTATAAAAAATGCTTCTAAAATAATAATATTTTGTGTGTGTGTGTGTGCTTATATAAAGTAAAGACTTCTCCAGAGAGTCTGAACTATTTTTTTAAAAAAAATTCACATTATTTTCAGAGTTACAATCATTTGAAATAATTATCGGCGTTTTTCTCTTAAAATATCTCCCCTCTGTTGTCGTAAAACATGGATAAACCCACTTCTAAGTTATATATTTCAAACATTCTAGTTGAGCCTCTGTACAGAGGTCTGAGCTATATACAGGCAAATTATTATTATAATAGAAGCATTTTTCACAAAGGGAGAATATTTTGAAAAAATGGGTCATTCTATGTTCATTTTTTGTCACAAGATTGTACTTGAATTAATTTATTATTGTAATACTATTCT
This sequence comes from Trichonephila inaurata madagascariensis, assembly GCA_019973955.1. Taxonomy (NCBI): domain Eukaryota; kingdom Metazoa; phylum Arthropoda; class Arachnida; order Araneae; family Nephilidae; genus Trichonephila; species Trichonephila inaurata. Next base: position 27,301 of record BMAV01019591.1, read on the forward strand.
TAAAAAAACTTTATATACAGTTTCTAATCTAAGTGACACTAAAGATCATAAATATTATCCATTTATACGCTTTTGCAAAATCACGGTTCCGAACGTAGTCGGATACCTTAGCATTTCTTTCCCTCAACATTTATCAAGAAATTATTCTCCGAAACTTCTATAAAGAAAAATCACAGGTGCTCATTTAAATATACACTACACAGAGATCCAAATACTTCTGTTTTCCCGTATACCGCCTATCTTGCTGAGAAGCATAGAAAGAGTCAATGAGGTAACCAGATATTTTATTCAAGCATATCGCCCCTGTAACTACTTCAGCCCTGGAAGTGGGGCGCAACTAGCAGGCCACACGTAGGGTACGTGTCGCGGCAGAGGTCTCTAAATATTGCACAGTATCGTGGAAGGGGGCAAAGGGAAAAAAATGGCTGTTCGTGCCGGGGCTTTGGGTTTTGAAAGGATTTTTGTAGTTAGAATGGGTCGTTAGATTTGAAGGTAAACGTTTGGCTGTTAGAGCAAATTCGTGTAGAGTTCTCCGAGGTTCATACATAAGTAATAATGAACGGAGGTTACGAGACATTCTGAAAATACAAGTTATTAAGGTTGAAATTTTTACGATATAAATGGAGAACTTTTGATATTTTTTTCGTAATGAAAGAATAGCTTCTTGTAATTTCATACGATAAATAAAAGCGATACATTGTTCTTTGGTGCAGTGTTATCTTTTGAATAGGTTCGTTTTATTTGGTTTGATATGTAGCATGCATTAAGGCAGTCTTTCTCAAACTGTGGGTGCCCCTTGTGGGGCGGGATAACTCTACGAGGGAGCATATTGAAAAGTCAAAAACGAGAGATTATTTAAAAAACTATTAATTTACTGAAAGTAAACAAACAAAATACTTTCTGATATAATAAAATATAAAATACACAATTACACTGATATAATACACTAATAAATGTATCAGTACTGTACAATGTATTTTATTATTAATTTAACAACACTAAGTTAAGAACAAGTTTGATAATTATCAGTGATCCCACGGGCTTGTATTATCACTTATCTTGATAATTTGTACGGTTTTTATTTAATTCCTTATAGAGCTGCCTATTAAAAGTTACGCGATTCGCTCCCCAATGCTACCATTTTCCACGTAGACGAGCATATTTTAATGTTTTTTTAAAGGGGGAGAAGGAGGAGAAAAGGAATAAAAGTAAGTAAATCCTTTAAAATAAGTAAATCTTTCGGAAAAACTCTGTCAAGGTTCTCTTATTACATTCTAAAGCCTTCGGAATAATTTTATGAATAGCACTGCACAGAAAAGATCGTACTTCGGAAGGACGTATATATACGTCCAGAAGTTTAATGCTTTGGCTGACAGAGACGTTTATATACGTCGGTGGTACATAAGAGGTTAAAGTCGAATTGTAGCTTTAGTGTCAAAGTACAGTATTACTGAACTCAATGCATTGTTATTGTATGGAGGGGGGCACGATGAAAATGATTATTGAATAGTGGGTTGCGTATATTGAAAGTTTGAGAAGCACTGCATTAAGTCATCTTCGGAATCGTAATTTTGCAAAAGCGTACAAAGGAATATTTTTTTGAATGTTTAATGTCACTTAGAGTAGAATACACGTATAAAAAAATATCAGGGATTAAGAATATCATAATTATTCAAATGGAATATTTTGGCGAAAAATGAACTTAGAATTACCTTTTTTCAAAACATTCTCCTTTTATGAAAAAAAAAATGCTTCTATAATAATAATATTTTGCTTATATATAGCTAAGACTTTTCCAGAGGGTCTGAACTACGACTTTTGAAAAATTCACATTTTTTTCAGTTACTACCAAATGAAATAATTATCAGTGCTTTTCTGTTAAAATTTCTACACTCTGATGTGTTAAAATATGGATAAATCCACTTCTAAATGAAAAAATTTCAAAAATCTTAGTTCAGGCTCTGTACAGAGGTCTGAGCTATATATAGGCAAAATATTATTATTACAGAAGCATTTTACATAAAAGAAGAATATTTGTGTGGAAAATAAATAATTCTATGCTATTTTTTCACCAAAATATTGCATTTAAATGATTTTTAATTGTAATTATTTTCTTAAAACAATTTCATACGTGTATTCTAGTCTAAATGAGCTTAAATATTAAAAAAAAATCGTTTGTACGCATTTGAAAAATAACGGTTCCGAACGTAGTCGGATACCTTAAGTAAACCGAAAAGATTTATATTGTGAAATAGAAAATGAGGTAATTTAAATATAAAAATAAATTACTATATAATGTACAACACAGAAACTGCAGCTGATTTATCAATTTTATTTATAGTTAAATGCAAAATGTATAAAAAAATGTTTAATTTTATTTTCTTAGTATTGAAAAATGTTTAGTGCTTTTTACTGCATGTATTAATTCATGAAAATAAATCAATAAGAATAACAGAATTTACACATATTACGAACAGATTTAAACATAGATTAAAGGAACTGGAATTAAGGAAATATGATCACGTAATTTGTGCCATATAAAACCTAAACACTGTTAAGCATACGCTTATTACGAGAAGCGTGATAATCACTTAAATAATTAATTCTAATTGAATAGAATTTAAATAAAAAAATTAACGGACATACATTTATTTCCATAGATTCATTTACAAATTCTGTTTGTGGAAACTGAAATATTTAAATTAATATATACCAATTTTTATATATATTAAAATTTATCGTTCAGGGAAAAAATTTTTTTGACTTTTCCTTTTTTTTTTTCACCAAACTTTTTTAGATTTTTTTTTTTAAGAAAAAAAAAACAAATTTTAATTTGTGATTTTTTAAAAAACATAGTCAAGTAAGAAATGTTAAAGAAATAAATATTTAAATAAAAAATGTTAACGCAGAAGAAATTTCAAGTAATCTCATCTAGTGTTATCAGTAAACAAAAATGATACAGAAAAAACAAGAATTCTTTTAAAAAACATTTTTGAATGAAATCCATTTTTCAAAGTTTCTTTTATTTTATTTTGTTATATAAATATAAACATCGCTTGTATCATTTCCAATTTATTTTAATTCAAATTATATTCACCTTCTATGTTCTGCTTGTCAACAATTTTTATTGATTTGTACGAATTAAATGGTAACAATTTGATTGAAATAAGAATTTTCTTGAAATTAATTTTTGCAAAATATTTTAAGTAAAAAAAATACACAAATAATCTTTTGTAGAAAAAAGGCTATGGTAAGGTTTTTCTATGCTTTTAGTTTTAACTCTTTCTTAGATTAGAAATGAGATTAGATAACTAAAAATGTTACTGGAAATGTCCCTCTTTGATAAAAATTTGGAAAAAAGATCACATTTGACGGATCATAAAGCAGATAGCGCAATTTCAGGAAAAGTAATTTTTTTTCAGATATGCTATCATTATGGGTATATTTTAGTATTGAAGATGGCATTTGAATAATTATATTTAAGCCGTAAATCAAATGTATATATACATATGCCTGTGTGATATTATTTTTAAATGACATGTAAATTGACACATTTGGGGTGATTTATTAAAACAAATACGATGGCACATTTTGAAGATAAGCAATTGTCATGCAGGACACACTTCAACAAAGTCGGCTATCTCAGCCTTCTTTAAATTTATTAAAATAACATAAGCACAGATAGGGATTAACATAGAAAACATCTTGCAATACATCAAACTTTGAATACAAATGATTTCTAGCTTTTTTTACTGGAAACGATTCATCGTTTTTATTGACGAGTGAAACTGTCAAAACATTTTATCGTAGAGCAAGTCAGATGCATGTTAAGTACTTCATATCTCACTTCATCGTTAATTTTTTTCACTTCTATTCTATTATCTTCCTCAATAATACATATATTTATATTATTTATGGGAAGCTAAAAATCATCAAGAAGATATTTTTCATCTTGAATTCTCCGAAACTAAATATACCACCCAAATAGAATTCAAAAGATCTTTTTTTTTCTTCCGAAAAAAAGAACGCATGCGAGTTTAATGTTTTTTTTTTCTCATATAAAAAAAATGTTGGCTAAGTTTCATTGAATGAAAGTCACATATCAGATTGGTGGAATGATAAATAAAATGTCCCGGGACTGGCAACTGGCGAATTTTAACAGTAATGCCTGACAACATGAGAAACCGGGGAGTGTAGGCGTAACCCTCGAAGAAAAATGATTCGTGGGGGTAAAAATGGGCTCAGGGCTTTTAAATGCATGACAAAATGCAAAGGCTATGATAAATGACGCTATTATGTTATTCGCGAGAGCGTCTTGAGCAGTCTTCATCTATCAAATGGTTGGAAGAGCCTGTTGTCATAGAAACGCCTTGACCAGCAACGGAACTGCTCTTTGGGGGGATGACAGGCTGCAATTTTTTGGCGAGATGCTCTCCTCCCATATATATTTGAGATGCCAAATCGGAAACATTTTTCAGTTGTAATGTCTCGTTACAATCCCTTCTTTCATTTTTGATGCGCTTAAGATTTTGTCTAAAAATGAAGCTGGATTTTAGAATTATTGTTGTGGATATTTGTAGACAACAAAGGAATTGAAAAATGATGTTGTATTGTACATTTTGTTTACTCTTGGGCAAAATTTGGTTGGATTTCTCATGTGTAGATAAATTAACGTTTTCAGTCATTGTTTATGTATTGTAGAGTTTTGTTATTTAAAAATATTCGTATGTGAAATATGTTCAGTTTTAAGGCATTTGACTGCGTTCGGAACCGTAATTTTGAAAAAGAGTATAAATAATTAATATTTTTAATTTTTTTGTGTCATTTGAAATAGAATATACATATAAAATTTTTTACTATAAAGAAACTATTATTACTATAAAAAATTTACTATATTTTATTACTATATTACTATATTTTACTACTTTATTTTATTACTATAAAAAACTATTCAAATGAAATTTTTTGGCAAAAAAATTAAGAAAAAAAATAACAAATTTTCAAAACATTCTCCTTTAATGGAAATGTTTCATAATGATAACAATTTTGCCTTTATATTGTTAATATATAGCCACATATTCTGTGCAGAGTCTGAACTAGGATTTTTGAAATATATAAATTAGAAGTGGTGTTATTCATATTTTAATACACCAGAGTAGAGAACATCGGTTATTATTTCAAGTGTAGAGAAATCTTAGCTGCATGTATAGAAAAAAAAATATTATTATCAGAAATATTCTCCATAAAAGGAGAATGTTTTGAAAACATGTTATTTTTTTCTTCATTTTTTGCAGAAAAATTACATTTAATTATTTATTTATACAGTAATAATATTCTTAAAACAATATTATATGTATATTTCAGTTCAAAGAACGCTAAATATAAAAAGAATAATCTTTATATAATATTTTTTTTCCAAATCATGGCTCCCAACGTTGTCTCACTAACCTTTATAAAATTATTATTTCGCCAGTCTGTTTGAATGTTGCAACACCAGTGCGCCCACAAGGGGAAAGGGATTGAAAATTGTTTTATTGAAGTTATCTGTATAATTATCTCATTGAAAATTGTCTCATTAAAATTCTACAACAATTATAAAAAAAGGTTTATACATTTTATTTCCCTTTTAATGACTCAAAAAAATTTTTTTATGTATTAAAAATAGACAAAAAAAAATTTTTTTTAAAAAAAAAATTCATAAATTGCCCATTTTTTTTTTTGGGATCGTTTATTTTTTAGACGGTTTATCCGGGACTACTTTTGGGAAACCCTTTATTTTAATAAAGCGCAAAAAGGATTTTTTTAAAAATTTAGGCCCCCAGAAAATAATTTTAAAAAATTTTTAAGCGAATTATGAAAAAAAAAAAGTTTAAATAATTTTTTGGTATTTCTTAATCCTTTTTTTTAAAATGTTTTTAAAAAATGCTTTTATTCTATTAATATTTTTTTTAAGAGTTTTTGTTTCCTCCCGTACAGAGGCTCAACTATGATTTTTAAAAAAATTCAAATTATTTTCAGAGTTAAAAACCTTTTGGGAAATAATTATCGGTTTTTTTTTCTTAAAATTTTCCCCCTTCTTTTTGTCGAAAAAACATGGATAAAACCGACTTCCAAGTTATGCATTTCAAAAATTTAGTTGAGCCTCTGTACAGAGGTTTTGAGCTGAAATACAGGCAAAATATTAAAAAAATAGAAGCCCTTTTTTCAAAAGGAGAACATTTGGAAAAAAAAGGGTTTTTCTAAGTTAATTTTTTCCAAAATATTGAATTTAAAAAATTTTTTGGGAAATTTTCCTTAAAAAAAATTTTTTTACATGTATTGTAATCTAAGTGACAAAAAATATCAAAAAAATTATCCATTTTTCACGCTTTTTCAAAAAACGCGGTTCCGAACGTAGTTTGGGTACCCTTAAAAATAACCCAAATTTATATATATATATATATTAATATTCAACATTTATATATCTTTTTATTTAAATTTTAATTTATATTCCACATATATATTTGTATGTTATAAGAAATGTTTTAGTAAATGGAGTGAAAAGAAAATTAATAGATTATATATATTTTACGACGAAACGGGAGAAAATTTTGCACTAATAAGTTAATTGAATAATTAAAAGTAAAGACAGAGCATAATTTGTATATCTCTTTTAAAGTAATATGAAGCAAGTATTTAGAACATTTTAGGTATAAATATAATATAATTCACAAATAAATTTTAAATAAGGGAAATTATTTTATTTTAGCGGAATCGAATATAATGCAACTTACTTCATATACATTAATCGAAGAAATTTTTCAATACCATAATTTCACTGTCGCTTTCTCATCTATTACGGTTATTAGTCTCCTTAGCAATTAATAATTTAGTCTAAAGCTCATGAGACTATGTTTCGTAGGACGTAAATTGAATAAATATTCATCCTTTTGTTGTTGATTTTAAGATATGCTTGTTTATAAGTAATAAAATGTGACCAAGTTAATGGGGATAAATTGCTGGTTTATAAATTTATTTCCCTACTTTTTTCACAATCGTTTTATGCCTGGTGTGTCTGCTTTTCAACCTAGTCGAAAAACAATGGAGTACACACATCCCTTTCATGGGAAGGATTATATTAGGTTGGGGAAAAAAGAAATCCATTATTTTTGCATGAAATTCAAAAATTTATTTAACATGTTTCTGATTGTCCGATTTGGGTCAAATATGTACCGTTTTGTTGTATAATTTGTTGCCATTTGAAAGGTAGCTTCATATTGCCTCTCTCATAGAAGTCTTGGCCTTTATTGGCGAAAAACTCTAGTAATTGATTTTCACAATATTCTCTTGATCTCAATTTCTTATCACTCTGAAAGTTTAACAATGCGAGAAAAAGATGGTAATCGCTTGGTGCCAGGTCCGGACTATATGGTGGATGCATTAAAACTTTCCAATCCAATTCAGCTCCCAGAGCTTCTGGCGAGCCAGTACAGACGAGTATGGCCTGGCGTTGTCCAGATGGAACACAACACCTCTTTTGTTGACCAATTCTGACCGTTTTTGGTCAACCACTAGCTTCAAATAGTCCAGTTGTTGACAGTAGATATCTGAATTTAGTGTTTGGCCTTACAGAAGCAACTCATAATAAATTATTCCTTTCCAGTTCCACCAAATACACAGTAGAACCTTCCTGAATGTTAGTCAGGGTTTGGCCACCGTTTGAGCTGTTTCACCGCTCTTTGACCACGATGGTTTTCGCACAATATTGTCGTATGTGACCCAATTCTCATCCCAGTCACCATCCGCTTAAGAAATGGGTCGATTTCGTTCCGTTTGGCCAGGGCTTTGCAGATGGAAATTCGATTCATCATGTTTTTTGGTGATAATTGGTGTGGCACCCAAACATCGAGCTTATTTTTGAATCCAACTTTTCTCAAACGTCTTAAAACTGTTTTATGTTCCATCTTTTTTAGCTCCTGGGTGATGCTACGACTACTAACATGCCAGTCAACTTCGATTATTTCTGTGATTTTATCGACATTTTCGATGACAGGTGCGGGACATCTTTAACATCAAAAATGCCTGAACGGAACCGACGAAACCAAAATTGCACGTAATCAGCTGTTACAGTATTGGCACCACAAACATCATTTACAGTTTTAGCCACCTGGCTTACATTTTCGCCTTTATCAAAGAAAACTGTAAAATGTATCGAATTTTCTCTTTGTTGACTTCCCTTTTTAACACTCTGTAACTCACAACTGAATGGACCAAACAAAAAACAGCACAATAAATTTTTTAGGGTGAAATGTCTCTTTGACAACGAGCATAAATTTGAAATATTGTTTGATCGATACTACAGCTCATCTACCGAAAAAATAATGGATTTCTTTTTCCCCAACCTAATATTTAAAAAAAAAAAAGTAAACTGAAATACTGAAATGCAGTCTATATGGTAAAAAAAATATGTTGGTATGTAAGGGGTTTGAACCGCTCCCCCCTTTTTTGTATACGCAAATGTCGAAAAAATAATGTTAATGTCTTAAATCTTTAAGATATTACATAATCCCATAGCCATTTCAAGACATTGAGCAATGTGCAACAAAACAATATGTTATTTTTTTGTTACATTTATACAAGAATTTAATCAGTATTAGGGGGTAAATTCGTCCATAAAGAGGGAGGTAAAAGTTTCTATTTGACGGTTTTAATGTTTTAACTCTAATATGAACTATACTCAAACTCGAATACAATTAAAAAGAAACAACTTTTGAAAGAAAACTTGCTTATTTTCATTGGTAAATTTGTATACCATACAGAATGATCAAGCAACACATACTGTCATTAGATTTTCATCTAAATTTGCAAAAAAATCCATCAGCAATCCTTTGCACTTTTTGAAAGTGTTAGGAGTAGCATGTGAAGGTAAAATTATGAGCTCTTTTTATACACAAAAGGAATGAAATAAAATTATTCAATCATATCTTTTGAATTCAAAGATATTTAAAAAAGGAATTTCAAAGTTTTTTTCCCTGAGACTTTGATATAAAAATATAATTTAAGAACATAAACAAAAATAGCATGTATGTAGTTAAAAAAAATTACTTAGAAACAAAATACAATAAATAAGTTTAGTATTTTCTATCTGCATTTACAAATTATTTAAAAAAAACTTCGAGTTATTTGACTTGTTGATTATTATGAACTTGAATAACTGCAATTCAATTATATTTATATTCCTCCTTCTATTGTATAGAGTTAAAAATAACACACACAATACCATTCATAATTTATCATTCATGACGGATAACTGACAATGCAGGAAAATTATAATTAAGTATATGATAGGTGGATAAATCATTACAAAATTTGTTTTCCAAACAATTAAAATAAATATATTAGGATGTAAAAAGGTAATACAATTCAAATTTCCTTTAAAATATTCAATTGTTTTAAGGTAATATGTTTATAAATTTAAGAAATAATTGTGGAAAATATATAATGAAAATCCTTTTAACATTTGTGGTTTAAAAACAACCTTTTTTAAAGAATACTAAGAGTCAATGCACCTAAAATATATAAATAATTAAATGATATGATTGTCATTGTCTATTTGTTTCAAATGTTTTATATTACTTCCAAGTGATGAGTTATGATTTTTCTTTTTCCATATAATAAATATTAAATAAAATTTAAAAAATGAAGCTGTATGAAACAATACCTGATAACATAGGGGTTGTAAAAATAGGAAAAGAAGATAATAAAATTTGTCATGATTTGAATAATTTACTTAGATGCGTTGTTTTTCATATATATTTTATAATATGTATTCAGTATACTTTTAGTACTTTAAGAAACGTGTGAAAATGCATTTTTAGGTACAACATTAATGATTCTGTATTATAAAGCACACATAATGCTATTATTTTTATGGTATCGATACAGATACAGATCTTTCAGATAATTTAATATCTGAAATATAAATATTTTGAATAATTTATTTTCTTTCTCGATTGTAGATATTTTTAATAGTTTGATATTTCAAAAATTAAGAATAAGAATCTTATAATATGTATATATATATGTATATAAACTGAGTAACCACCACTGGACCACCTTTTGCCCTTAATACTGAATGGATTCTTCTTGACAGGTGGTATGAGGAATTTGAGACCATACCACAAATATTGCACTTTCCAATACCTTCACATTGGATAATACTGGATCCAGCTTCCAGATGTTTCGTTTGATCTCATCCCATTGATTTGAATTCGTAATGATTTCTGGTATTGTGCAGGCCAACTTAGCAAGGTAAAGTTTCTGTCATGCTCTTTTGAACTATCTGGGGACAATTCCAGCTGTGTAACAGGGAGCACTGTCCTGCTGAATGTATCCATCTCTGGCAGTGTGCTTTATTAATTTAAAAGGATGTGCTTTATCTGCGATAACATATACCTTGACTTTCAGACATTCTTCCACGTTAATCAAAGAAATCCATTGTGAAGAAAACATTCCCCAAGCCATATTCGCACCTTGCTATCTATGATCAAAAACGTGATTCATCGAACCCAATGACCTTTTCCAGTCACCTACTGTCCAATCTTTGTGCTTCTTTGTGAACTGGAGTCATCTGTTCTTGTTCAAGGTATAAAGTAGAGGCTTCAGAACAGGTCGTTTGCTACCATAGTCTGTACGACAAACAGTTTGTTCGTAGACGTTCACAATTGCTCCTTGATTAAGATTCCCCTCTATTTGAAGTACGGCTGTTCTGTTGAACTGGACATCATCCTTTCAGAGGGAACTCTCAGAAGCCTGTGACGAGCACAAGCCTGACCCAGTTTTCTGCTTACTAGTTCACTTTTTGTAAACATTAATAACGGCTGCTCTCGAACACTTCAAAAGAGCAGCCATTTTGCTGATACTGGCAAAGCTGATGCTCGAGCACCTACAATCACCCCTTATTCAAACATTACTCTAAACCACGTTTTTTCCTTATTTTTTTCACAAGCAATACAGTACAATTAATGCTTCACTATCCCTGCATTCCATATTAGTAGCTATACTATTACTATTTGGTGGGGGGGGGGAGGTATAGCTCATTTCCTTAAAAATGTCAAGTGATTATTATAATTTGGGCACTATTTATATATATGACATGTTTCGAGCCAGAATCAGTCTTAATTTTTAAAAAAGGATCTTTATTCGATGAAATTTGTACGAGTTCTGACGCTGAGAGGCAGAGAGAAAAAGAACGCCAAAGTGAAATCTAAGTATTTTACCACTTAAGCCAGATGTGAGAAATACCTCTGATTTTATGAGTGTATTTGAAAGTCAATGCTGACATATAGGACTATTAAATATAATGATCTGGGATCAGAAATGTTTAGTGGTTAGGCCATATGTTTCGAAGAAATAATTGGGTGATTAATTTAATACTTGAAGATGTAATGAAAAATAAAAGTTAAGTGCTATATAATTTAGTGCTATATTTAATTTTAAATCTAATTATATATATATTATATATATATATATATATATATATATATATATATATATATATATATATATATATATATATATATATATATATATATATATATATATTAGGTTGGGGAAAAGAAATCCATTATTTTTTTCGGTAGACGGCTGTAGTGTCGATATCTCGTGAAGTATCTATTAAACAATTTCAAATTTAAGCTCGTTTTTAAAGGGTGACATTTCACAATAAAAAATTCAGTTGTGAGTTACAGTGTGTTAAAAATGGAAGTCTACAAAGAGAACATTCGGTACATTTTACAGTTTTTCTTTGATAAAGGCGAAAATGCAAGCAAGGCGGCTGAAAATGTGAATGGTGTTTATGCTGCCGATACTGTAAGAGCTAATTACATGCAATTTTGGTTTAGTCGATTCCGTTCAGACATTTTTGATATTAAAGTTACACCTCGCACAGGCAGGCCAGTCGTCAAAAATTTCGATAAAATCACAGAAATAATCGAAGTTAACCGGCATGTTAGTAGTCGTAACATCGCCCAGGAGCTAAAGATAAACCATAAAACAGTCTTAAACCATTTGCGCAAAGTTGGATTCAAAAAGGAGTTTGATGTTTGGGTGTCACACCTATTAACATAAAAAAAACACATGATGGATCGAATTTCCATGTGTGAAGCCTTGACCAAACCGAATGAAATCGACACATTTCTCAAACGGATGGTGATTGGGAATGAGAAATGGGTCACATACGACAATATTGTGCTAAAACGATCGCGTTCAAAGCGCGGTGAAGCAGCTCAACCGTTGACCAAACCAGGAATAACGGCCAGGAAGATTCTACTGTGTATTTAGTTGAATTGGAAAGGAATAATTTATTATGAGTTACTTCCGAATGGCCAAACACTAAATTCAGATATCTACTGTCAACAACTGTACCGTTTGAAGCTAGTGACTGACCAGAAACGGCCAGAAGTGGCCAACAGAAGATGTGTTGTGTTCCATCTGGACAACGCCAGGCCACACACGTCTGTACTGACTCGCCAGAAACTCTGGGAGCTTAGTTGGGAAGTTTTAATGCATCCACCATATAGTCCGGACCTGGCACCAAGCGATTACCACCTGAGTGATATGAAATTGGGGATCAAGAGAAGATTGGGAAAATCAATTACTAGAGTTTTTCACCAATTAGGACCAAGACTTCTATGAGAGAGGCATTATGAAGTTACCTTTAAAATGGCAAGAAATTATAAAACAAAACGGTGCATATTTGACCCAAATCGGACAATCCGAAATGTGTTAAACAAAGTCTTGAATTTCATGCAAAAATAATGGATTTCTTTTTCCCCAACTTAATATATATATATAACACTGTTTTAAAAATACTTAAGAACTGTAAAAGAACGATGTACATTTTTTTATTTACTTGAAAAAATACTGATTCCAGTGCCCCAGAAATAGATCAGTGTAAATAATTCAAAATAATGCACTATTAATGACATACATTTCCATGTCATGCATTTATTTCGTATTGTAATATCTTACATATAAATCTGAATTCATGCTAAAGCTTGTAATGTTATGAATAATGATATCTTAGTCGTAAATAAATGATTAGGATAGCATATGAAGATGCAAACATTTGCCGCTTACATGAATTATTTATTATAACACGAAATAATATATTCCCACATTATTTAAGATTTGTGTTGGGAAATTCAAACTGTATCTAATAGGAGGAATAAACATTGCTTATATTCTCATATTACGTACTACATATAATTTATAGAAAATAAAATGTAGTGGCAACACAGGTTTCGTCTTCGTCACTTAACTATGGTTCAAATTATGATGTCCGACCGAAGCCCTCGTGATACTTCCCAATACAATTGAAATTAAAATCACATCCAAGGAGTTATTTTTACATTTTCACACTCTGACACTGCTATATGTTGTTTTGTATTTTCTATGATACATTTTGTGTGTGTCACACAGTTTCAGAAAAATAAAATAACTATCATCCATAAATATATTAATTCTATATGATTTTATACTTTTTAATTAGATTTTTCAAAAACATTGAATTAATTCAAAACATTTAATTAAGGTATTCAAAGTTAAAAACATTTTTTTAAATTAAAAATGACATTTAGATAACTATTAGAGGCCACGAATAAAGTATTTTAAGTCATAAATAAACTGTTTCAAGAGTCATTCCTGCCTATAGTTTTCTGGTTCAAAACTGCGCCAATAAGTCTTTTATTGTTTCAATTGAGAGTTACATAAGTCAATCAACCAATGAAAAGTAATCTAAAAAAGAATTGTGTGGTTTTACTATTGAGATGGTTGGATTTTTAAGCATTTAATAACTTTATCACAAAACCAAGTGTGCTATAATACATTGTACAAAATATATATGGTACCGTTTTCCTTTTCTTAACTTTATCGTGTTACAAACATTCTCAATAAAACGTTAAAACACCGCCAAGTAGAAAGCTTTTGGCGAAGTATCATCGTCAGTAACTCATCTGCAACCTTACGGCCCCTAAACTTCATTTTTCCTCTTTTTTTTATTCTTCCCATCGTTTTGTATATATAAAAGGCTAGATGCCTGAACGTAATGATTTATGGAGCCAGCCACTGACACATCCAGATAGATTTGTTTACCTGCCACTGTCGGTCGGACACTGAAAATTGCTGAAAGGTAGGAGGGTCGGATGGACAGAGAGACACAGTCCTGGATGAAAGATGGGACGTATTTTTCGACGCTCAAAGCTGATGGCAGAAAATAAATTGAGTTTATATTCTGAAAGACCCGACAGGGATTCGGATAAGGGGTATGGGGGTGGGGGAAGTCAGGCAAACGAAGGAAGTCGCAGTCGTCCGCTGAAAATAGCAAATATATCTGCGGTTACGATGGATGTTTATAAGTGAGCTGTCACTCTCTTAGTTGAATGAGAAGTTGGTCTCAATTCTCGTTTATCAATTCGGATGTCTATGAGTGGGGTAGGTTAATTAATTTTTCCTGACAAATAAACAAGAAAAGCCTTAGGTTGTTTACATCATTCGGCATTGGGGATATTAAAGTCGGAGGTATGCTTAATTAATGATACCGGTAAATAAATAATTAGAAAAATTGAGATCCAGTTTAATTCGATGCTAAAATAAACTAAAAGGGTTTACTTGTCCTCCATCCAAGTTGTATGGCTTTACTTAAACTCGTGTCATTTTTAGACACATGTTCAAGGATGCAGAGCTTTCAGTAATTAGCGTCTTTGTGTGATGGCGGATTTCTCAAAGAATTTATATATATAAATTATCTTAAGAAATTCTAGTATTTTTTTATAATTTACATGTTACTGTAACAAAGTACAAGTAGAAAATTTATAAAAAATATATCTACTAGTAAACGTTGAATCATATACAGGAAATTTTGAAAACATTAAGAATTTATTACTCTTACAAAACTGATATAAAAATACTCTTAAGGGAGTTGGAAACCTCTCTCTCTATATATATATACATATACTGACAATGTTAAATTGGCTGTTTTCGATGTACCTTTTCTCAAAATCTGTAATATGTACATGCTTAGAATTTTTCATACAATTAAAGTACACCTTTCTCATTATACTGAAATGAACTTTTAGCCAATTTTGAATTTTTTAATAATTTATGAAATATTTTATCAAACTTTATGAAATTTGACCCATTTTCCACATAAAAAGTTTGTAAAAAATAAATTTTTGAGGAGTTTTTACAAAAAGCCCATTGTAGTATATACTAGCCATCAATATAAATTTATCATAAAAAATTTACTTACTTTTAAACAGTAGTTTCTCAGAAAAGGTACATCGAACATCAAAATTTACATTTTGAGATATATTGATTTTATTGTTATACAGTGAGACTTCTGAATCGGCTAGGAAATAAAAAATTAACAATAACAATACGATAAACGATACGAAATTTATAATAAACGATACATGTTTCGGTTTGTATCAGACATTCAACTTTTAAGCAAAAACGAAGTACTTTGTTTACATTTTTCGCCATTCAAATGGGCGTGGCCCAATTTTAACGATTAATTAAAAATAGGTTTTAAGGGCTTCTAATTTCTTTAGAGGTTAAAGTAAGGTATTTTTAGAAAAATTAAAATCTATACAATTTGAAAATGCAAAAATATCAAATTGTCAAAAAAATAAGATTTTTTTTTAGCTTTTCAACACCCCTTAATATGTATTTAAACATAATCATATTCTTTGAACTTAGTAATTCATAATATTCTACATATTATAAAACAACAAATATCAGCCTTTATTTAGCTAAAAATTTCCTCCGGGTATTTTAAAAAGAATTTTTCTAAAATAAACACCGCCAAGAAAATTTCAAGACATTTCACAGCTGTTTATTAGCACATTATATAATTACAAGTGACAATAGCATTGATTTCTAGCTACGTTGACATCGATCAGATAATATCATTTTTGGCGGTCAATTTCTTTCGCTTTGAAATTTAAAAATTTTAAGTTTATACACCAGGTTTGTGCAGATTGGTCCCCCTTAGTAAATATGAAATAAAGTTTCCTGTAATCAGATTCAAGATCTAAGATAATTTTATTTTATACTAAACAACTGCACTCGAAAAGTTGTAGGAAATATTTATAAAAATATGGGGAAAGGGTGCCAAAATAAAACATCGTTTTCACGAGCAGAGAGAGCGAATTATTCTGAATATTTTATTTTCAAACCATTAATTCCAAGGAGTTTAATCACAGAACATGAAATTTAATCAACAAATCCTTAAAGTGAATTAAAAAATTCAAATTTTACTTTAAGGTATCCGACTACGATCGGAACCATGATTTTAAAAAAGCGCATAAATGGATAATTTTCATGATATTTAGTGTCACTTAGATTATAATATATGTATAAAAAATTTTTAAGGACCTTTTGACAAAAAAAATTATTTAAATACAATATTTTGGTAAAAAATTAACTTAGAATAACCTTTTTTCAAAATGTTCTCCTTTTATAAAAAAAATGCTTCTAAAATAATAATATTTTGTGTGTGTGTGCGCTTATATAAAGTAAAGACTTCTCCAGAGAGTCTGAACTATTTTTTTTGAAAAATTAACATTATTTTCAGAGTTACAACCAATTGAAATAATTATCGGCTATTTTTTCTTACAATTTCTCCCTTCTGTTGTCGTAAAACATGGATAAACCCACTTCTAAGTTATATATTCCAAAAATTGTAGTTGAGCCTCTGTACAGAGGTCTGAGCTATATAGAGGCAAAATATTATTAAAATAGAAGCCTTTATCACACACAAAAGGAGAATATTTTGTAAATGGGTCATTCTATGTTTATTTTTTGCCAAAATATTTTGTACTTAAATAATTTTTTATTGTAATACTATTCTTAAAACAATTTTATATTCATTTTCTAATCTAAGTGACACTAACTATCATAAATATTATCCATTGATACGCTTTTGCAAAATCACGGTTCCCAACGTCCTTAAAAAAAAACTTTTTTTAAAATTGTTATTCAGCTAAATAAAATGTTAATGAAAAAAATAAAACTTTTTAGACTTATCGGTTAGATTTATTAGACATCACTTATATTTGGATTTTATTAGAGATGCAAAAAAAAAACCATAAGATAGGATAAAATTACATACATTTTGAAAATCATTATGAGTAGCTATTTTTTAGTTATGTATTAAACCATTTATTCGTGATTTGTATCTACCATCTCAGTATACTTACAAAGAAAACATCTCAGGGAGAGACAGAGGAAATTATATCTGATATTGCTATGAATCGATCATTATTTGACATTTCATTTATTTCTGAAGTTATCCTTTGCAATCTGTTCCTGAATCTTTACATTTTTTTTTTTAAATCCGTAAAATGTGAAATGTATCCTTTACTAAGCCTTTTCTGTTTTGCTAAATTCTTAATTTTTTTTAAAGCAAAATTTTGGTCTTGATAATATAAGTGAAAATTTTCGTCTCTGTGTGTCTTCACAATGAAACTTTCAAGTTGAAAAGTAAAATTTGTTTGAAATATGAAAAGTATTTGCTTCCCAACAGTATTAAAGAAAACGTCAGAGATTAAGATTGCAAGATTGGTGGAATATTTTTGAGATTGCGAATTCGATACTTGATACCATCAATGATTGTTACACAGAATGATGCGAACTTTGAATTTAACTTTAATAAAAACATAGCCTCAGGTGATTAATTGAGACTGTTCAAGGTCTGTCGTCATTTCAGTATAGGCCAAGAGTTCATTATCATTATCCCAACATTTAGGCATAAAAGAAACGTAAAAATTCAATAAATTTCATTATTTAAGGTATCCGACTAGCCAAAAATCATGATTTTTTCAAAAATTGACAAATTTTTATCGCTTTATTTTATAGTCCATCTTATTAGCTTAGTAAAAATACCAAGTTTTTTATTTTCCATTCACTAGAACAAAACTACAAGTGTTTTAGCAAAAGCAGATGCCATAACTTTACACAAGATGTCAATTTTTAAAATGCGTTTTACTCGAAATGTGTTTTTTCGAAAAACTCAAACGGGGACAGTGATTGCTCAAAAAGTTTTGAAAATAATTAACTGAAATTTTTTGTGAATGTTTTGTGTAACAGTTGAAGTGCTTTGATCTTCAGATTTATTAATCATTGTTTTATTTTAAAATTTACAGTCCTTTATGTGAATATAATAACTGTTTTTTTAAGCAATTTCATATAGTCACTAAGATAGAGTGTTCTAGTTTTTGTAAAAATTAAAATATCTATTATCCTGAAGGTCATTTCAAACATGAATAACAAAGTAACGCATTAAAATTGAAAAATTGAGAATTTGGTCGAAAAATATTTGTACAGAGTGGGTCCCATTTATGTAATTTTTTGTACTTTTTCACCAGTTTTTTCCCCTTTTAATAATAATAAATGTTTTTACTGTTTTCAATTTTACGATTTTTCCTTAAAATATACTAAATAAATCTAAAAATCACAAAAAATCCCCATATCTCTATTTTTTCAAAAAAAAGTTATCGCAAGTAGTCGGATACCTTAAAGATATAAAAAGACACATAAAATTATTCCAATTTCGCAAGAAAAATTAAAAATATAGAATGTTTATAGACTAGCCCTGTCTCCCGTTAAAAAACAATATCCGAACAGAGTACATTTTTACATAGAAAAAATTGAATTCAAAGGTTTATTTTAGGTGATTTTTAGAGAAATATAAATTTATGTGAATTGTGTGCAATGTATTTACCTTTTATTGTATACCATGTCCTTAAAATTTATAAATGTTTCATAAACATATATTTAACTTTAACATGCAACGAAGAGAAAAAATCCATTTTCTTTTTTGACTTTTTATTTAACTTATAAATGCAAAGAACAAAACAATCAGAATAAAAACATTATAATAAAATACGCTGCTTCCGGTACTCCAATGAACTTTAAAAAATTGTAACAGTAAATTTATAGAATTTTCCTATCAAATAAAATGTTTCGATGTGTATAATATTTTTTAGGCAAAAAACTGCTTTATATGTTTAACACTAGTTCTGTGTTTATGGTATTATACTAGCTCTATATATGATTACTAGTCCTAAGATTAATGATTAAAAAATAAAACGAAAGATAAAACATGATTAATAATTTGCTATTGCTAATTCTTTTCGTCTGTTCAGTCAAGAGCTTTTAGGTATATTTCATTTGTACTGTTAATAGAATTCTAAAGAATTTTCTAGATTTGCTTCTTAAGTTTACGTGTACACGTAAACATTAAATATATATATATATACCGAAATGGTTTTAATATAAGTATATGGCAGCTAGCAAAATTGTTTTTAATGTGTAATTTATTTTTCGCTGAGTTCTTAAAGGAAATAAATCTTTCTCTATATAATGAGGAATGTCTTTTTAGCCTCAGTATAGTTATCTCAATGTTTCTAATTTAGTTATATCTTAAGAACCTTTCATTTGAATTGTGAATGAACTTTTTAATTAAAAACATGCATCTACTGATAACTTCTTAGAAAGTTATGTTGAAAAATATAGCAAAAAAGGAGAAAGGAGAATATTCCCTGTTAGTCTCATTCACTAATCTAAACATTAGCATAAAACTTTTTTTTAGTAGCGTGTAATAAATTGGAAAAGAAAACACTTACAGCGTTTTGGAAGTTAAGTGCGATTTCTCACGCCAGCAAAAGAAACAAAAACATCACAAATCATAGGTAGCGACAGATATGGGTACACGTGACGACCTGAATAGGTTGGACAAGCAGCCACACTAGATAGTGACATTTTAATTTTACTGTCCTAGAAACTCGAACGAGGGTCTTTGGCGAATAATAATCATGACATCTCATGCAGGCAGCGTCGGCTGTAAACTGCTGTAAAAATGGACGTGAAAAAGATCTCAATCTCGCTCTTGACATGTTAATGAGTCCATAAACACGGCCCACCTGGCGTTATAATTTGGGTTTTGAGCGAGATCTGTCAGAAGATCGCTGCTTCAGATCGACGGAATGATGACGTGTTTACGAATGATGCATCTCTGGACTTTTGGCTTCTTCGGGCAGGTGATGATTCAAGGAGAGATAATGGATTGGGTAATAAAGTGGCGGGACTAGCTTGTTCTGAATGCAGGTGGAATGAAGTGTATGTCGCAGTTTTTGGCATGTTTATCGATGTGGAGGAGAGAGATATAGCTTAATCTTCTAATGCGATCGTGGGACACAAGTCAGTACTTCTCTCTTCCTGGATCTACATACTTTTCCTTTCCTTTTTTTACCGGATCATCATAAAGTATGGTCGAGGAAATTATGGTTCTTGAAAAAAAGGCCCAGTAATTTAGGGTTTTGATAACGTAAAATGAATATGCATTTGCGAGTGGGATAAACTTTATAATTCTTTATATAAACTTTTTTTTAAGGTATTAGTTATTTATTTGAAGGACAAAGGGCTTTCTCAAAGAGTCTCAGTAAGCTGCATTATTCAAATTGTAAAATATAAATTAGCGCTGTAAGATGGAAAAGAGCGTTGATTTCAAAATTGTAGAGATACAAATTGATAGCTGATTAATTGTACGGTAACCTAGTGGTGGTAAAAGAATTTTTCAGGGAATGCCGGAATGAAACGTTAGCCAAGTTATAAATAACTAACTGCTGACGGATTGACTATAAAAAGCCGCTGATTTCAAACTTGTAAGGATGAAAACTGGTGTCTGATTATAAAGGGGACACTGTAGTTAAACTGAACTAAAACAAGTAATATAAAAAAAATTAAGTCAATTCCTATATAGATTAACAAAGAAAAATTTTATTTGAGTTAATTAAATTTAATTAGTGAGTTAATATTTGAAAAAAACTGTATGAACAAGTGTCTACAAGTTTAATATAAGTACATGAATTTAAAAAATATTATAAATTGAAGCCAAGAAAAAATTCGATAGAAAAACATACTGGAGCCAACTGTTGGTGGTAGTTCTAATTTCATTAGAAATAAAGCAGAATAAATTTAAAATTAAAAATAAAATTTAAATAATGAATTAGTATTTGAAAACCTGTATTAGCATCCAGTGTCATCCACTACAAGTTTAAAAAATGTACCGTAAAATCCGGCGTGTAACGCGCACTTTTAGCACAAAAAATAAGATCGAACTTTAAGGGTGAGTGTTATACACTAGGTATGAAAATGAGAGCTCTAAAAATAAGAAAAAGAGAGGAGCATAAAAAAAAAAGGTTTTTCTACATATATCGAAATATGTTTATTTGAAAAAATGACATTCCTTATGAACTTAAAGGGTTGTAATTCTAGAAATATACTATTTTTCTAAAGCTTTTGGGATAATATCTTGAATAAATGGTTTCAAAACATAACAGCATTGCATACATACATACATTTCAGGATTCTTTGTAAAAAAGTAGGTGCGCATTATACGGCGAATATACCTAAAAATCAAAAAAAGTAGCTTGAAAGTATAGGTGCGCGCTATAAGCCGGATTTTACGGTAATTGAACTTTTGTGGATGAATAAAAAGTACTTTATTAACAATTAAAAATTTGAATATGACATATATATAAATAAACAGATATAGGAGAGAGTGAACTAATAGTAGGAATTGAAAAAGACTTTTTTCAGTGAATTTCAATGCCATTAATATGCGATTGTAAGTTGCAAACATACAAATTCGTGACAGATTAATTGTACAAAGAGGACATTGATATATATATGATCTTTTTTTCAATTCGTGGAATATTTTTAACCACTATTTTCCGCTTAATGATAATTACATTCATATATAGCTTTGTAAAATATAAATTAGTAGTTGACTGGTTGCGGTTGTCAAGGGCAACAAAATCGTGACTATCAGTGTTCAGCTTGAGTCGTGATTTCCCCGTACCCTTATTTCATCAACTTTCCTACATTTACAGAGCTTAATTTCCAAGTCCTTCCTCAATGCTCAGATACATTTTTAAATAAATTAACAACTTTTTAGCGCTAGTTAGCCAAATATGGTGTTTGTAATAGTAACCCTAACTCGCTGATTTAACCCAAAAAGTCGTCGAATGGATCATTTATATTTGGAATGCTAAAAGGAAACAGTCCTCAAACATGGGATGGAAGTTGAAAAGTGAATTATCCGTTTAAATTTGCCTTTGTCATCTGATTCTGCTTTAAATTGCGACAAACGTGTTCAACAATTCCATTGTAGCTCTTGAGAGGCATTAACTAAACCAAATTAAATCTATCTGTTGCAATTAATTAATTGTATCGTTTTGTAGGTTAACAGAAAAGCATGATTCAGAGTAGGTTCTGACATTAATAGCATTAGTTTTCATACTTAAGAACGACATTCGTTAAACATATCAATCATCTGAAGAACAGTCAAAAGTTAATTAATCAATTTTAATAGAACTTCGATAAATGATAGCAATTGCACATAATACCGATATTGATTAAAAAGCTATGAATAACTTAATCGATAAATTTATCAGAGAAGAAGGTAAAAATTTCTTAATGAATAAAGGACATAGAGAATTAATCTTATACAGATAAAATTTCTATCTAACAAAAAAAATTTTCATTCCTTTAGAACTGAGATCAAGTAATTTTGGTTAATTAGAAATGCCTCAAAAGGCATTAGTATTATTTTTACAATAATTACTTTTAAAGTAATTAAAGATGGTACACCTTTATAAAAAAAATTGAGGAAAGGTGAAAAAGTAAAATTATTTAAATCTATGTAAAGTTTCCGAATTTTTAAAGTTTTCAATTTAGTTATATATATATATATATATATATATATATATATATATATATATATATATATATATATTGGTTTGATATCCTGTGATTATTATTATATGAGGTTATACATATTATATGAAAATTATATATACTAATAAAATATGATTTAATTAATAAATACAGCATTCAAAAAGTTATGAACAATTTTATGCTTTGAAAGTTCAGTGTTTCTATATAATAAGGCATCTTAGAATGTGTATGGAGAATTCAAGATTGAAAACAGGAAGTCAAATCCAAAGTACTTGTACAGAATTATCGTTTTAGATTTGCTGAATCAGCAAATTTAATACAAAGGAATTGAAAATTTAAAAAAGCAATTAACCCATATATTTAAATTATTGTTCAGTATTTATGACATTAATAAATAAAAAAAATCCAAATATAAGTTATGGAGTGGGATATAGATCATACAATTATATATTCGATAACCTAAAATGAAAAGACAGACATTTTTTTTATATATATCTTCGAATTAACGATTTCATATTGCCTACTATATCCGTCCTTTTCAATTATAATTTAAAGGAAAAACACTATCTGAATATTGTTAGTTAACTTGCGGTACCTTTTCTGATAGCACAATATCAGTTAATCGTAACATCACAATTTTTATCAAAGACTTCAACTGTCAAAGCTGTATAAGATTTATGTTTGCCATTATAAGTGTTTTATAGATAAATAAAAATAAATATAAATAATTTCCAAAGTCCAAACATAATTTCCATGGAAATTACTAAAAATACTATTATTGAATTATTATTCAATAGTTAATTGGAAATTTTATAAACACTAACTCATACCTGACTCGAAAGATATCTTTTTCGAATTTATTCAGAGAAAAAAAAAATAGTGCGGCATTTGCACCCTACTACATGAGTTATATTTTCACAGTTTCCAAACAATGTAAAGCATTAGAAAATGTAGCAGTTTTTATAGGAGTTTCAGAAATAAATTTCTTGCTCTATTCAAAATTTATGCAATAAGTTATACTCATGACTTATTCACCTTCACCCTTTCCCATTCGTTTATTTGAGATTTATTATTCATTAAATATAGGTTTTTTTGCCTTTATTTAAATCGAGAAAAAGAAAAATTCGTTAAATCACGAATTTTGTAAAATAGGTTCAGTTTTAAATCGGGGGTTTTACTGTATTGGCAAGACTCATGAAAGGTTGTTTCTGGTTTTAGCGTTCTATTATTTCAGCCCGGGGATTCCCTGAAATTGCTCGCAGCGCTACGGGGATTCCTCGAAATTGTAGGGTTTCCAAAATATGCACATAACATATCCGAAACAGTGTAGTTGTGTTTCTTGCTGCGCGCTGTGCTGTACAGACGCATTTTTTATCATTTTGAAACATTTACATACGGCTGTAAGTATAAATTTATATAATACGATAACGATTAATACAGTGACAAAGACTGATCTTTTAGTTTTTATCATGTGGGTGATAATGAAAACACGAAAAAGAGTTGTAACTAGAAAAGCATTTCACTGGAAACTAAAATGCAGCATTATAAGATTAGATTCTGGTGAACGTCAATCTCAAATTAGTGTTTATTTAATTTTCAAAACAAGATGCTTCTTTGACAAAAAAAAAATTGGGAAAAACAGAATAGATTGAATGATTACTGACTTGAATTTTTTTGTTTTATATGTTTTATTCGTTTATATTGTTTTTTTTTTTTGTAAGAAATAAATGTTTGGTTTTATTTTTTTTTAAAAAAACATAAATTAAATTTACCTACAAAATTTTTTATCCCTCTTCCCCAAAAACCCCCTTATTTTTAATGTTAAATAGCCCCGAGGCTTTTTGCATTCGCTTTTTGATGGAAAGTATCCCCTGGGTTTAAACGGGTTTACTGTATATTTTTTTGGGATCTGAGTCAAGGGGAAAAAGAAATGTTTTATTGCAATACATCTTCTGAATTTTTTTTATTATACTTGACTAATGTACTAATATAATTTTCCTAAAAAAAATAGTCTAAAATTCAAATTTAATATTAAGAAAAATATCCATTTATTACAAAATAAGTATAAAGTAAGGATTTTGTTGAGTTTGTTACAATGAGCACTGTAATTTAAAGATCAAAATTTAGCATCTTAGACGCGTTTTTAAAAATTAAAAATGAGAAAGTCTCAAAAGGCATTTCTTTTAGAATGACTACACCAAAAATAACTAAAGATTATAGATTTATAAAGAATATTAAAATGTAAAGAAAGTTAAGCAATGAAACAAATTTGCTCTCAATTATGACAGGAACCACTAATTCTTTTGTAAGTATTTTCTCAAAATTTCTGAAACTGTTTTATTTGATTAAACATATAATTTTGAATACATGTTCGAATGGAAGTAAATACATATCCCTTCTAAGTTGTTTTTTTCTCTTTTATACTATTTTTTCCCTTTAATTTGTCCCTAAAAGCCATGCCAAATTCTATAAAATGAACAAACTATTATGTAGTCATAACGTATAATCATTCATTTTTTAAGTAAACCAATAAAAAAGCCTATCATTGCACAGATATTTGTTTTTTATACCAAAAAGATGAAAAGAAACAACTTTTTATTCAACAGATGATTTCATAAATAATCCTACAATTGTTTCTGATACAATGCAATCTGGTGATCCATAGAAAGACCCATAAGGGACATTAAGAAATAAAATAAATTTTTTAAGAACTGACAGATGAATATATGATTGTTATTTTTAGAGCTTGAAAAATAGTTGAATTTACTTTTTTTTACTCTCTTTCTTCTCAGTTAAGAAGAAAAAATGACCTTAAATCCATGCAAAATCTTACGATTATGTAGGAAAAAGTCTATGTGAGCATTGCTTTTTTCAATGACTTTCTAGAATATTAGCTTTCATTATGATTGATATTGTTCATTGTTGGTAAAGTTCATTATAAAGAAGTTCAGAATTACGAAAAAGGAAATATATTTTATTAACTTCAAACAATTTTTTTATTATATTTTTCTTGATACTTGCATATACAGTCGGACCTCCATTTTACGAACCTCTATTTTGCGAATTTCTCTGTTTAGCGAACTTTTTCTTGGAACCAAGAACATTTTACGATTTTCTTTGTAATATAGCCTCCAAATAGCGAAGTGCATTTTCTAGTTCATGAAATTTTTGTTTTGAGATTCGATTTTTTCCCCTTCCTATTTCTGAAATATTTCCAGACATTTCAAATTATTGTTGTTGTTTTTTTTAATACATTTTATGGTGATCAATGAGTTTGAACTTTTCAAGGTTTATCTCGCCAAGAGTAATAAAACTGTCGAAATTCTGATAGTTTCATCCAAGCAAAAAACTCAAACAAAATTAACAGACTCTATCAATAATTAAATTTAATGACGCATGTGGTAATGTATGCTTAAAATTATTGGTTATAAAGTAATATATGCTAAAAATTAGAAAATGTCATTAAAATTCATGACTTTTAATGTAAAATTATTATTTTTTAATTGTAATTACAGTGTATTTCATGATGTTTTTCCCCTTTTTTCCTTACAAATTTCTTTTTGATGACTAAGATGTATAAAATAAACAGAATAATAATGAACAGAAAAATATATGACTAATTGCTTTTTTAATAATACGTAGTGTTTATGAAATTAAAATTTGTTTTATATGGTTTATAAAGTATATTGAAAGACGAATATCTATTTAACGAATTTTCCATATAACGAACTTTTTTCCGGAATTTAACGACTTCGTTAGAGGCCCGATAGTAATGTATCTACATTGTAATCTAGAATTCTGATAATGAGAACATTGATAGTAAACTAATACATTTGTCCAAAGTTCAAAATTAATTTAAGCGATTTTTAAAAAATACTCATGCGTGTGCCACAATAATCAGAAACTCGCATTTAAAATTATATGTAAGCATATTTTTCTTATAAAAGTCGAGAATATATAATTTTGGAAAAATTTTATTTATAGAAAATTTTCCAAACAATTATAAGCTTAATACTAGAATTATTAGTTTTCCATATTGTTATAACCATATAGTTTGAAATTAATAATTTAATACATAGGTAGTAAGTATTAATAAATATATACATTTATATACATATAAATGAATATATTTATATACATATATATTATATTTAATAAAATGTATAATTTGTGGTAAAAAGTCAAGAAAGACAGAAATTTAAAGAACATCTGTAATGACTAGAGTTACGTAAAAATTATTCAAAGGAATAAATTCATAATAAACAAGTAATATAAAAAAATTTTTTAAATCAATTCCTACTTAGGATCAACAAAACAAATTTATTTTAATTACTTTTTATTAAATAGTTACAATTAATGTAAATGTGTATATACATATGGCAGAATCACAATATTAAGTGACAAAATAGAAAGCGATTTTCCTTGCAATTTTCCACTTTCTCTCTATACATGATGTTGGATTTTTTTGTTTTTGTTTGAAACTATTTTTTCATTAATTAAATTTAATCATTCTAATAAAATAGTATAATAAAGAAGAAATTACATTCTCAGAAATTAGGCCATCCCAGGTGGGATTCGAACCACAGCCTTTGAATTATAAGTCCAACGCGCGATCCATTGCTTTACAGGACACAACGAACGATTTTCCTTTTTATGTATGACTGTTGGACTATTATTTTTGTTTGCTACTATTTATTCATTTTTAGTTTAATTAATGATTTAATATTTGAAAAAGCTGTATTAACATCAAGTGTCATCCACTTCAAGTTTTAAAAAAATGTATTTGAACTTGAGTGGATGAATAGAAAGTACTTTATTAACGATTGAAAATTTGAAGAAGATATATATATATATCTTGTTTAAATTTTAAATCAAATTTATCAAATTTATATCAAATATATAAATATATTTATACATATATATAGGGAGAGAGTGAACTAATAGTAGGAATTGAAAAATAGGAGCTAATTTTTGGAACATGTTTTTGATTTACAATCAAGCTTTTCAAGAATCACCAATGGAAATTTATGAAAATCTTCCAATCAAAGAAATTTCTAGAATTAAATTACCGAGAAATTATCATATTACAGGTTAGACAAAAATTTTAACAGACGGAATTTACGTAAAAATTCCATATATTACTGTATCAAAAGAGACTTGATATTAATTGCTTAAACTTTTGAAAATACACTAACTTGGACAGCATTTATTACACTTTAATTACAAGAAACCACTATTTTCCAATTCTCATTCCATATTTCCTCTTCCACCAACTCACGAACATCGGAACAAAAGCATATTCCATCTCAAGATACAAACTCCTTACACCTAATGAAGAATTACCATCTTCGCTCAAGAGAGAGAGAGAGAGAGCCAGAGATTTGGTATTTTTTCCCTCTCTCCTCTATTCTCCTCTGTCTCAATCAATGCGAAGGGAGGATGAAGAAGCAGTGATCGAGAGAAGAAGGAAGAGGAGGAGGAGAGGGATGCTGTGATGGATGGGGCAGGAGATGTGGTAATTTGCAGGTCGGTCACACCCGGGGATCAGGTCGCGGTTAGGAAGCTGTTCCGCATTAATCTTCCTCTCTTTCTGCAACCTGTCACTCGGTGCTCTTCTTTCTCTCTTTCGGAGAGTTCCTTCTTTCTTCTCTAGGATCATCTCGGCACCGAACGTTTGGAAAGGACAAGATTTATTAGGATGTGGAACGGACCGGCTAGAGTTTCGATAGTTTGGTCCGTGTACTTATTAAAAGAGGGATTTGTAATACTCAGTCTGTATGAGATAGATTTTGTTAATGGTTTTAGTTACGTTAATATTGAGTGATAGCTTCGTCTGGGATTCATATTTAGTTAGAGATAGAAGTATTTAAGGTATCCAAGATGTAACGTCGTCAGTAGTTAGCACACAAGAAAATTTGTCATAGCCTCATTTTAAAATTAAACAGTATTTAATAGCTTCATATGATATTAAAAAGCCCAATAAATATGCCAAGCCGGGCGGACAGTCTTTTTCACTGGAGGTCAATCCTTATTCCGAAAGGCACTCGACAATCCCTTGCTTTTCCGGGCTCCTCTCCAGTTTACTTCATGGTTCACTGTTTCCATCCAGGGCTCCGTCCGTCTCATTCCAGGGCTCTATCCCTCTTTTTCCATCCAGGGCTCTCTCCAAGTTTTCCTCTCCGTCCAAGTCCTCAAAATTCACCCCTTTTAAACACCAGGGGTGGGTCCAACACACGCCCCTCGTCTTCCTCATTGGCAGGTCAAAAAAAAAAGGTCTGCTCTCGTCCCCGGGCCACTTTCGTCTCCCATATGTGCGGCAAACGCAAGCACATTCCTCGTCTGTCTGGAATCCAAGGGCGCCATAATTCTCATCCAACTTCTGAAATTTCCATTCATCTCACCACCTGGGCCTCATAGCCCTATTCTTTAGGCATCGACTTTCATACAGGCTTCACCTATTCAGGGCTTTCATACAGGAATGCCTATTGTCACCGGCATTCTTTAGCCATTGTAAATTCCAGACCCGATGTCTGCGCTTGTCCGAGGACACACAACAAACAATGACCCCATAGCCACGTGCTTTTGTCACCCAACGTCTGTTTGGGGCCATAAAACTTCAGATGAATAGAGGGGTGGGGTTCACCCCAATCGAAGACGTTACAAAGACTACCCTAAAATCATGAATTTTTCAAAAATTGACAATTATTTTATATTGTTTTATTTTATAGTCCATCTTATTGGCTTAATAAAAATACCAAGTTTTTTATTTTCCATTCACTAGAACAAAAACTACAAGTGTTTTAGTAAAAGCAGATGCCATAACTTTACACAAGATGTCAAATTTTAAAATGCGTTTTACTCGAAATGTGTTTTTTTTCTTTCGAAAAACTCAAACGGGGACAGTGATTGCTGAAACAGTTCTGAAAATAATTTGTTGAAATTTTTTGTGTATGTTCTGTATAAGAGTAGAAGTGTTTTGATCTTCAGATTTATTAATCACTGTTTTATTTCAAAATTTACAGTCTTTTATGTAAATATAATCGTTGTTTTTTTTTAAGAAATTTCAAATAGTCATTAAGATAAAGTGCTCTAGTTTTTGTAAAAATTAAAATATCTCTTCTCCTGAAGGTCATTTCAAACACGAATAACAAAATAACGCAACAAAATTGAAAAATTTAGAATTTCTTCATAAATTTTTTGTACAGAGCGGGCCCCGTTTATGTAATTTTTTGTACATTTTTTCCCATTTTTTTCCCATTTTAATAATAATAATTTTTTTTTTTCTGTTTTCTCTCAATTTTAGGATTTTTTCCTTAAAATATACCATATAAATCTAAAAATCACAAAAAAATCCCCGTATCTCCATTTTTTCAAAAAAGTCGCAAGTAGTCGGATACCTTAAAGTTATATTTATTTCTTGTTATGAGGATCTTTTATATTAAATTTAATACTGGATACAAAATTTATGACATAAATAACCAAAACAAAAAATTTCTCTGGCAATCTCAATTGGAAAAACACAAAAATGTACTTAAAATGCGGAACAGATTTGATAGCATCCCCATTTCTGTTTTCTTATTTATTAAAACAGGAATTATTAGGAAGAGTTTCTCACAATTTTAGCTAAGCAAAATATAAATTGTACTCGAAAAACTGAGCCGAAGTTTAAACAAATAATAATATTTATTAGCAAGAAAAGTAGCAAATTTGTTGATAGTTTTATCCATGTATATAAATTAAAATAGGAGAATTTGTAATATTGAGTCTATACAAAATGGATTTTGTCAATTTTATATATGTTTAAGCTTGAGAACAGTTTATAATACATTATTTATTTTATCGTAATAAACAAATTTATAATAACGCACGAAAGAACGTTAATGTTTCTAAGTAAAAAAAAAAATGATTACTGTTGTTTTAAATTAATTGATATATCATAATTGTATTGAAAACAAGAAAATATGGTCACGTGTTTCTATTCACATATTAAATTAGTAATAAAATTAAATGTTTTCAGTTACTCTGCTGTTGGATTCTTAATGAAAATGAGAACACGTATACTGCTATATCTATACACAGTTATAAAAAGATAGGTTGCATTGTTTAATGCCCCATTCCTATATTTAAACTCAGTTTTGAACACAGTTATGAGCATCTGACTGCAAAACTTCTAATATGTCAGTTTACAGGAAAAGGTAAAATTCATGATAGACTGAAAAGAGAGAGGGAGTGACAGTCTTGTCAAAATCAGAACACAAATATCTTAAGCAAACAAACAAATATAATGGGATTTTCAACGAAGAATTTTACAGTTTCCATTACATTAAAGGAATTTTTAAAATATTGTATAATTAGGGGATTACCAATCTTAATTTAACATTGAATTCAAGATTTATAGGAACATTTACAGAATTAACAAATGAAACTGTAATTTTAAGGTGTCCTATAGAAAAAGAGTAATTTTGCAATTTATTTATTTATTCTGATAGTAACTATGCAACCTTTCCCTCCGTAATTTAGAAAATTAAAATATATGCTTAATATATTATTGAAAAATGTATCTATATCAGAGACAGGAGATTCTTTACTTCATCATTGAATTATATCCTAAATTTCGTCGATATATTTAGTTACATTTATTCAAATATTAAAAAAATATGGCCTTGGAAATAGTTTACAAAATATTGAATCATAATACTCTTATAAAGTGGAAAAATGGAAAATCTCATGATTACTTTTATTCTTTCACTCTAGTAGCAAAGAAAATAAAGGAATGTTTTACAAAAGATGGATTTTAATAACCTAAAATTGTCTATTTTTTCTTATTTTAAATAAAAAAAAAGGATTACTGGAAAATTTGAAAAGGCAAAAAGCATCAATTTAACATTCTAATTACATGTAATTGAGATAAATTTATAACTGAATTTTAATCAGAATGTTGATTTAATATTACTAGAAATATTACGTTTAAATTTTTTAAAATCAAAATTTATCAAATGCATTTTCATTTAAAACTATTTTAACATTTTCAAAAAAAAAATAAGAATAAAAAAAACAAAGTAGGCGAATTTTAGGTTATTAATTATTATCTTACTCTCATTACATTTTAAATATTTTGTAAAATCATGTCGTGTGCTTTTCGCAAGTGTCGCAATTACATAGTTTAATAAGTTGTTTGTTTTAATGGTTATGTTGTGAAAGTTAAAAAATTCTTGACCTTAATAATTGTGAACTACAATAACGTTTATAAATCATTTTCATATCTAAGTGAAAGCATTTCCTGTTTTTCAAACATCACGTCATATGCAAATTTGCTCTTTCATACATTGCTCCACATAAAAAAAAACGTTCTGTGTGTTTAAGTATTCTCGTCGTTCTTTTTAAACTGGAATTTTATTAAATTTTGAAATTAAATCTTAACACAATCTAATATTTAAAAAAAACAAGTCCATCCTTAAAGAAATTTGATAGAATTATATCAATAACAGAATATTTTTGGAACACTGTAATCTGATACAAAACTAAATAATAATATATACTAAATAGTAGTAATTATAAATAAGTATAAATAGAAGTACAATGATACAGTATTAGTAAGAAATAAGTTTGCCACAACAGCACAATTGCAAATTTTTAGCCTTATGAGTGGACTAAGATTATCACTTATTTAGGTTCGCAAACTAACAATAGAAACGATTGTACTTCTGAAATCCAAAAGAGAATTATTATGACTGATAAATATCTTAATGGACGAAAAAATATATGAAATCGAATTTAATCAAAAGAAAAACAAAGGTTCTCTTGTATAAAAGTCTTTTAAGATCAGTATTAACTTATGCATGTGAAACTTGGTCCATGTCATGAACAGATGAGAATATGATAAGTATCTATGAAAGGAAGATTTAAAGATTTATTTTTGGAGGAATTCAGGAAAATGGAATGTGGCGAAGATCAAATCTCGAGCTATATCGATCATATAAAGAATCTGACATTGTAAACTTCATCAAAATACAATGAATTAAATGGACAGGTCAAGTTGTCAGAATGGACGTAGACCGCACCACTAAAAAAGTGTTTAATGCCCAACCAATTGGCACACGAAGAAAGAGCAGTCAAAATCTTAGGTGGATTAATAGCCTAGAAAAAGATCTCCTAATTTTGAAAACTAAGAATTGGAGAACATTAGCAGGAAGAAGGCTGGCCTGGAAAAGGCTTCTTGAGAAGGCCAAGGCCCACCCTGGGTTGTCGAGCCACTGAGGAAGGAAGGATATATATATATATAATGATTTCCTTCCCTTATCGTGTGTGCATAGAATAAAAATATGTAATAATCCCCTAGTAGGGCGCTTATAGTGATATTACTTTTTTATAAATAAATAATGGTATTATATCCTAATTAACACTTAATATGTAAAAACAGTAAATATAAAATTATATTATTAAAGTATTATTATTTATTAAAGTAACAGTACGAAAACTGTGGATGAAAAGAATTCAAAAGACATAAGCTGCAATGTGGTATTTTTAATACAACTTTTAACCACTCATAGGGAGTAATGCTAACGTAATAATAAAAATAATATATTAACGTGATTTTACATGTGGATTAAGAGAAACAAGGAAAAGAAAACTCTTGGTTATGTAATGTTTGCAAATTCTGTTGTTTGTTTTGTTTGTTTTTAATTTTTTTTAATTTTATATTTTGTTATAAAGAATGCTAAATTATGTTTTAACCATGCTTAAATATTCAAATCTAATTCCTTAAAAAAGTGATACATGAATAATTTTTCATAAACTCCTTTTGAATTTTAAAACCCACAGAGCATCTCTTTAATGTATTACATCATATTCTGCATGAAACTTATTTCGCTGATTGCTGACAAAAAAAAAAAATACAATAACATTTCCACAAGAAAGAACATTTTTCATCGCATAACTTATTGCAGCTGTTAAGATTAGGAAACCAAATTAACGTCACTTCCACGAATTGCACAAATTATTCGGTGCTCTCATATCCTCGAATAGCAATATTCATATTTAATAACGACTTAACGAGGTCGAAAGATAAGTCCTAGAAGGAAAAAAATGCTGAAAAACCTGAACCTGATACGTGTTGAAAAATTTCTTAACGTAAAAAAAATTTATTTGATTCAATTTAAATTCACCAAATGTGTGACCACATTTTTCTAAGAAACCTTTAAAAAAATTCTCAAGGCGGGAAATGAAAAGAGATTCCAAAAATCCGTAATTGCAATATTTTTTTTTTTTGTTTTCTTCAATTTCTTATCTCATTGTATTTTATATTAAATGGGTGGAGGGGGTTTTCTGGAGCGTTTACTCATTGCAATTGGGACCAGGCCCCTTTCTCAGAACCGGGGCCGGAGGAAATGAAGCATCTGTCAAATAGACAGAGATCGGGCTCGGCAACAGACGGACTGGAGAGTTTTTGGAGAATGAAAAATCTCCACCATCAGCCTCTAATGGTGAAAAGGCTCTTCAGCTGCACCATTAGCCTCTTTGCCACCACTACTCACCTCGTAGGGACGCCAACTTTTGGCGATTAATTGCACCCTTATATTTTAAACTGGAAATTAAAACACGCCATGTTTTTTATTTATTTAAAACTGCTAATGATATAAAAGGGTTTTAAGAAAATTTATTAGAATGTTCCTAGTTTTGATTTCCTTACAGCGCTGCTTCTGTGTACGAAAAGTAATTTAGGGGGGGAAATTTTACCACAAGGGGGAGATAATTGTTTTAAGTTTTTTTATTATGAAAGTGCATAAGAGCTGGTTTTACTAAAAATTTTCATTTGTTCCTCAAGCTATAATCTGAGATATCTTTTTAATGTAACAGAGTGGAAAATTATATAATTAACTATAAACTATTACTTAATTATAACGAATTTTTTTTACTACAAATATATATAACGAATATAATAATAAAGTTATAATAAATATAATTTAAGGAAGTGACAAAATTCCCAAATTTTTTAACAATTTTCCCCAACCTTTTTTTACTTAAAACCACAATCACACTGATTTTCAGTAAAATTTTATCGAATATAACGAGGAATTATATAAAATTGTTTGATATTAATTAATACTGGTTACAATTTTTGATAAAATCCCAAATTTAAAATAGTGCACCTTTTCTTCACGAGTTATTCTTGTTATTATTTTTTTTTTTATCTAAAACAGTTCTCAGGAAAGGAGACTATTTTTACAATATGTTAAAATAATTTCTAAAAAAAGAAAAATTGAAGTCTTATAACCTCTAATATTCTGATGTTTAATCTTATTGTATGCTCTCCGATCGAGTCGTGATTTAAAATCTTGAATCCCCGAATGACCATTAGTCATTGAACAGTAACATGTTAAATCAACTTGGCTCTCAAAATATTCAGGAGGAGGTAAAAGTTGAATAACCTTAATCCATCCATCACTTTATCCATTTTAAAAACTGGAAATCAGTTATACCACATATTCAGACTGTAAAGTACAATAATTATAGCTTTTCCTATAAAACATTAGAAAATTTAGTTAATACATAGAAACATTTTTGTTTTGTTTTTCACAAAAACGGTATTTAGCATGCTCATGTTATGTTTTCTGTGAAACATCTTAATCCCCATGTGTTTTTTTCACCCTTTAACACATCCTTTTTTCCTTTTAATTTCAAAAGCCTTTTGGACTCACACCAGTGTTTCTCAACTTTGGGGGCCCCCCTGGGGGGAGCATACAAAAAAAAAGGTTTAAAAAATTAATTTACTGGAATGAAAAAATTCTTTCTGATATAATAAAAAATACGATCTACATTATTATTTAAAATATCTGGTAAAAAAATCAAAAATAAAAGGAAATATTTTGTTTCTTTGCTGTAACCCCATGATGAGGATTTTTATTACGTTTTTTTTAATCTAAAATATTACTTTTGCTGACTTTCGAGCTTAGTGGTATGTTATATAAACCCCTTTTTTGGGAAGTTGTAAATTATATAATTTGTTGCGTTTTTTTCACAATGTGGGGGTTTTATGATACATGGATAAGCATATTGAGCACTTTGAAGGTTTAAATTGGCCAAGATTTTTTTTTTATGAGTCTACGGGAAACTTAAAATAAAAATCTTAATTCTGTGTGGGAAAACTGTTTATTTTTCCAATGACCTTGACAGAGAATCCCTAATATGACAGTCTTAATGGGAGCTAAAATGAATTGACCCCAATATCTCCTTTTGGGAGTGGCAAACGTTTTTTAGAATCGGACTTTTTTTTTAGACCAGTTTCCGGCACGATCATTTTTTTCAAAAATTTTTTTGCATGCTTTTTTTCCCCAGAATAAGGGGTTTTTTAATTGGGATTTTGTACGACGATTATGGTTTATAAATGTAAATAGCAGATTATGAAAAATTTGGGCATCTGGATTTTTCCTGAAAAAAGGGAAAATTGAAGCTGATCAAACAAAGGCACTTGTGAAATAATGCATATTAATCATGTTAGGAAAATAAATTTTAGAAAAACAATAAACATGAAACGAAAGGAAAATTTTCAATAGCTACAAAAACTTTATCAAAAATACGAAGCCAAATTTACCGCAAAATGCACTTCACCCCGTCAAAAGACACAACAAAAAAAAAAGTTCAACAGGATATTTGTCGATCATCAACGGACATTAAAATTACAATAACGTGAACAAATGTGACAGTTTGCTTGCAAATCTTTTCCCGTAATGTTAGCAAAAAAATGTCTTGATTTGTGTCTTTTATTGGTCACGTACATTTGGAACAATTTAATTCAGTTTTATTGGGTACAAATTTATGAAAAAAAAAAGAAAAATCCGAAATGGTAAAATATTTTTTGTTTAAAATTTTTCACTGAAATTGTGATTTTTATCTTGTTTTTGAAAAAATTATAAAAAAAAAATTGGGGTGCATCACCCCCGCTACCATTAACTTAGTATGATCCCCCGTCCCCGGGTAAAACATTTTGAATTTTCTCCTTTAAAAATTAAAAAAAAGTACAAATGTGTTTCATTAGAATTTTATATTCTTTTTTATTTCTTAACATTTATTCTAAATGCTAATTCTGGGGGCTTAAAATTACAGTTCATTGAAAACCGTTTATAATATAATATTCATTTCAAAAAATCATTTTACATTTTTGTATCATTGTCATGCCCCTTAGTTTTACTCCCCCTTACAATTAACTATTTTATCAAAATAATATATTATCATTTTTTAAAAAAAAAACTCGTGTTAAAATTTGGGGACTTCAGCCATTATAAGAACAAGTTTTAAATTTCAGTGCTTCCCCCATGGGTTGTCTTGCAGAGCAAAGTTTTTCAAAGGAAGGGTAAAAAAGAAACGCCCCAGGGGTTTTTTTAAAATTTTGCTCAGATTATATTTTGTCTTTAAAAAAGCCATTCCAGAAAACCGGGTTCACAAAAGGTATGATGTTAATAAAATTAAAAATTAAAAAAATTTTTTAAAAAAAAAGCTTTTTTTTAAATGCTCTAAAAAAAATAAAAAAAAACTTTTCTTTTTAAAAAATTTTTTATCAACTTTTAAAAAACGTTTACAATTTATGAAAAAAAGCTTGTCGCGAGATTTATTGTTTATAAACAACAAATTAAATAACTTGATCTGATTTTTTAAATTTTAAAATTTTCAATCTAAGGAAAACAGTACTTAAATCTCGCGACCAGTTTTATATCATAAATTGTGTAACGATTTTATAAGTTGATAAAAAAAAAAAAAAAGTTTATTTTATTCAAGAAAATAAAACTTTTTTTAAAAAAATTTTTTTTATTATTATTTAAAAGATATTTATATTTTGCTTCTAAGCCCCCAAAATTTTTCAATATTTTTAAAATTTAAAAAAATTAGAAAAGGAAAATAACATAAAATTATCCTATTCTTAATTTTTTGTTTAAAAGTAACGTATACAAAAATTTTTACTTATGTTATTAATTTGTACGATTTATAATTAAAAAATCGTGTTTTGTAGCAGCGTCAAAGTGCATTATTATTATTATAATTTTTTAAAGTATAAAGGGGGGCGATAAAAATTGTGATTGAAAAAGGGGCCCATATTGAAAGTTTGAAACACTGGAACAGAAGTTTGTTTTCTTTTTATCCTTTTAATGAATGATTAAGTTATTATCAACTCTTCCAATTTAAACTCGAAGAGATAATTTCTTAAAACTATCTCCTTCTGTTTTAAATATGATTTATATTAAATAAATAATTTTCAAATGATAAATATAACTTAATATATATGTAATTACTTTGGCATATATTTTTTCCAGATATGTATTGCAAAGAAAATATAATTTGAAAACATTAGAACCTTATCATAGAAAACATTAGAAGTTTATCAAATGAGATTGATTTGGAAAACTGTTTAACGCTTTTTAGCAAAACGTTTTTTAACTTATGGGGTCTCAGGGGTGTTAAAAATTTCTCTAGAGGTCTGAAAATATAAACAATTTTCAAACAGGTATAATTAATTCTTTTAAATTTAAATTAAATAATTCGAATCTTTTACATATTATTTATAAAGGAATAGGGCTTCAGAAAAGTATAAAATGTTTAAAATATAATCATAATTTTAAAAATTATAAGCATATGAATATAAGAAACTTTTCTATAAGACATATTTATTAAGTTTTACGTACGATGCTATTTTCAAAAAAAGTAGGTAATTACTTTTACTGTGAAATTGATTAATAAAGTTAATGTATTTTATTACACTGTAGCTATTTTTATATAAATAGAATAATAACTTCCATATTTTAATAAATAAAATAAAATAAAATAAATTTTTAAAAATATTTAAAAATGGCAATGTTTTTAAAATATTTTTGAAATACAAAATATATATAATACTAAAATTAGGTAGGGCTTAAAGAGTATGATGCATTTTATAATTCTATAAAGTTTTATACATCAGAGGCTACTATTTTAGAAAATAGCTTGCACAACGCAGAAAATACTTAATGTTTATCATAGAATTTTTCATAGCTTATGATTTTAAAATTATTATTATATTTTAAACATTTTATACTTATCTGAAGCCCCCTTCTTTTTTTAAATAATTTTGTAAGAGATTCGAATCATTTAATTTAAATTTAAAAGAATTATACCTGTTTGAAAATTGTTTATATTTTCAGACCTCTAGAAAAATTTAACACCCCTGAGACCCCTTATATTGAAATTTTAAATTAATACAATTAAACATTCCGAGTCTACTTCTGTATATAACGATTACCTAAGTTCAAATAATTTCTTTTACCACCTTGTGCACACAATACCAGACAAAGACTTTTCTAAGTTGAACACCTCTGTTAAAATCAAGTTGGCCATTAAGATTCCACGCACGAGGTGTTAATTTAACTTCTATAAGTTAACCAGTAGAGATTTATGTTTATGTCAAATGATTGAGTATGTAAATTATGCTTGTTAATCATTTCATATTTTTTTCATTGTAAGTTCTTTTCTTACCTATTTTCTATTGTTTATGTTAGATAGTTAAGTTCAACATCCTATTGCTGTAAGACTAAGAGGAAAATTTTCAACTCAATGTCTAGAAAAGTGATTCCTGTGCACGCTTTGTAAATTCTGAAAATATAATAAATTTAAATTTAGAAACTGAAAAGTTCAATATTATTTTATTTATGCTTTTAAAATTCAAATTTGCTAAGATTGTCTTAAATCTAGAATCATTTACATCACAAGAAAATTTCTATGTATTTTGAGAGTACAGAGAGTAGAGAATATATTTTTTATCACTTTGAAATGAAAATTGTCCCTCTTTAAATTTTATTTTTTTTTATTTCGAGAAGGAAGGGTTAAGGCGTGAAAAATGGGTAAATGGATTGATTTTGAGTGACATTATATGGATAAATTTACTCCATTTTGATTATGTAGGATCTTACGTTAATTAATGATAAAAACACAAAAGAAATTTAAATATTAATTGTTATATAATAGTATTTTTTATTCAATAAAACTTGGCATCATATTTCGTTGTAGTTTCTGTGATAATCTAAATTTAGTGTAAATTAAATATATTTTAATTTATTATTTTAAAGTATTCAAAATTTATTTCATTGGTATTTAACAAATGTATACAAATATATAAGACATCGCATTTTTTGTTTTGCTAAGATAAAATCTAACAAAACAAGTAATATAAAAAAAAATTAAATCAATTCCTATTTCGGCCAACAAAGAAAAAGTTTATTTTAGTTACTTTTTATTAAATAGTTACAATTAATATAAATATGTGTATACATATGACAAAATCACAATATTAAGTGTCAAAATAGAAAGCGATTTCCTTGCAATTTTACATTTTCCTTTCTGTATATGGTGTTGAACTATTTTTTGTTTTTGTTTATTACTATTTATATTCATTAATTAAATTTAGTTATTTTAATAAAATAGTATAGTAAAAAAATATTCCCATTCTCAGAAATTAGGCCATACCAGGTGGAATTCGAGCCCACGACATCTGGATTTGAAGTCCAACGAGCAAACCATTGCGCTACAGGGACTCAACGAGCAATTTTTCTTTCTATGTATGCTGTTGAACTATTATTTTTGTTTGTTACTATTTATTAATTTTTTAATTTAATTAATGAATTAATATTTGAAAAAACTGTATTAACATCAAGGGCCATCCACTACCAGTTTTAAAAAATGTATTTGAACATGAATGGATGAATAGAAAACATTTTATTAAAGATTGAAAATTTGAACTATATATATATATATATATATAGTAATATAAAATAACAGTGAAGAAGTACTAGAACCTACAGTGCTAAAGCAGGAAGAAATTGGAATTCACCAGACACAACAAATGTAGATAAAAAAAAGTCTTTGGACTAAACTGGAGACCTATTATGATTTCTAAAGCTGTCGCTGAATTAGGCCAGCGACTTAGGGTTAGCAATGCTTTACGGATACTACCTTCCCCGTACAGCAGAAAATTTCGACATAATAGGGGAAAAAACACCAAGTTGAAAAGTTAAGCCTAATACAACACGTGGAAGAAAAACCTGATAATATATTAAAATGAAGCTAAGAAAAGAGAACAATAATGAATGTCTCAAGGAGAGGAATAAAAAAAAAAATAAATAAAATAAAAAAAATTAAAAAAACATTAAAAAAAACTTACGTGTAAAATAATTACCAGAAATCAAAAATTCAACCTTTCAGAATAAGCTCCCTACGCGAAATGACATATATATATATATATATATATATATATATATATATATATATATATATATATATATATATATATTGGAAGAGAGCGAACTAGTAGTAGGAATTGGGAAAAATAAAAGCATTTTCAGTTATATTTCCTTTGATTATTAAAATGAAATGAAGAATATTCTTCTAAAGGCAAATATAAAAATTGTGCTGTGTGTAACATCATAACTTCATGAGATTATTAATGAAACATAACAGTGGTTTTTTTAAGTAAATTGATTTGTATTAAATTAAGGGCAGAGCGTTCCCAAAGAATGTATGGTTTTTAAACATATGTGATACTCTATAAATAATTCACAGAATATTTTCGTAAGACAATGAATTGAATAATTTATAGAACATTCTCATAAATAAATATACTAACAATTTAAACTGATTTATGTTCGTAAATGCCATTGAAAATTAATTTCTTCTCAAAGTAACTAATTAACACAAAATAATGAAATTTAAATATATTTTTAAAGATAATAAGCATTTTTGTAAAGAAATAAAGAGGAAATACATCTGAATTTTTTACCCCCTTTTTTAAAAAAACACGAGTAATTAGCTACTGAAGTGCAATAACTGATATAAAGATGAAAACTGAAGGCTTTAGAAATGAAAGTTTTAAAGATACTTTGAAATATTGGATAAAATGTTTACTTTAAGACTCAT
This sequence comes from Trichonephila inaurata madagascariensis, assembly GCA_019973955.1. Lineage (NCBI taxonomy): Eukaryota > Metazoa > Arthropoda > Arachnida > Araneae > Nephilidae > Trichonephila > Trichonephila inaurata. The sequence continues at coordinate 69,016 of BMAV01019591.1, forward strand.
CTCTAATCCTGATACTTCGAAAAACGGATTTTTTTTTTTTACTAGTAAGACTTTCGCTAACGACATCTATGGCTGTATGCCAATCCCTTTTTTTTTTCACAGTTTTCTTAAAACCTGATAAAAGCCTTTAAAACATAAGTTAAAGAATTTCAATACTATTGACACATGTTTTTCTTCAAAATATCAGGTTTGGATGTTAACTTATAACACTAGATGAAACTAAGCATTCATAAAAATGTGGATTTCAAAATACGTATCTGTAATCTGTTAACAATGTGAGTTAAAATTTCTTTGCATAAGAAATAGTAATTTGATAAATATCGAATGCTGAAATAAAATAAATTCTGCAAAACTTATTCTATGACTCTATTTTATTTATTAACGTTTCACTTAGAAGCAACACACTTTGCAATTTCGAGCTGCGATCAAGTAGTACCAGAGAATTACCCTTGGATTGGTACCCCATTCTCCAAACTTCTACACTGCACCAACGTAAGGAGCCTCGATAAATTTAATAAACATCAGCCTCTATGCACGCAGATCTTTACTTTGTTTTTCAAAAAGTTGCTTCATTTCATGGATATAACACAGGAATGCAATTCGAATAAACCAAAAATATATAAAATGAGTTTCAATCATAATATTTTATTGATAATCTTATTATGGAAAATAGAGCATTTTCTTTCACCAAAGGAGATGATTCATAGAATATTCACACTGAACAAAGAATTAAACAACTCATAAAGTATCATCATCGAAAAAGGAGCTAAATAATTCGTAGAATATTCCTGCAGAACAATGCACTGAATAACCCAACGAAAATTTTAACTGAACAATGCACTAATTAACTCGTAGAGAGAGAGAGAACGTTTTCATAAAATAATGAGATAATTACTCATAGCACATTCTATAAGAATAATGAAATAATTCATTCATATATAGAACTATAAAATAGATAACTTACTAAACAATATCAAGGAGCAATAAACTAAATATTTGGAACTCTTTAATAGAAAGACGGATGCTCCAATCTTTCTCATTCTTATTTCACTCTAACAAGTTGAGAATATCATTCATTAATATAACATTCATTTTTTTTTTAATTCAATTGTTGAATTTTTGAGCAATATGTTTATAATTTTGCACTTTTTTTAAATATAAAATAAAAATGAAATTCGTTTCCTTTATCGAATGCTTTTTTAAGGATTCATTTTAACCATACAAAACTTGTTAAAATAAATGTTCAGTTCAGTTTTAAATTTTTTATTTTTTGTAAAAAAAATTAAAAACTCATTTCGAATATAAAAGTAAAAAATGAAGCATAATTTAATTATTAAAATGAGTTTATGTACACATAATGAATAATAATGTGTACTAAATAGCTATAAATCTAAAGAAACAAAACAAAAATAGAACTATAATCAAGCAGTATAGGTCAAGAATAAGTTAGCAACTACAACTACAGTACAACAGCAAACTCTTAACCTTAGAAACTAAGGTTGCCGGCTTAAATATTTTTTTTTTCAGGCCAGCCAACAGTCACATGTAATTTGCCTATACTACTGGAGTGAGCGAGTGAGTGAGTATTAACGTCGCACTGTTCAGCTACACGAGGGCTTTTGGCGACGGACCACGAAATTTTGAACCATGGTCAAGTGACGTGGACGGCATCTGTGTGAGCTGGCATAACCCTCTCCTAACTACCACACTACACCAGCGGAAGGACGTTTCAGCTCTCGACAGATTTAACCTGCATCACTGCCCTACCCGGAGGGTCTTTAGTGGTACTGGGCTTGAACTCGTGACAAAGCCAGCCGCGATAGATACCTATACCACTCGGCTACCGCTGCCTTATACTATTGGACTGTAGTGAAAAGAAATAAAAGTCTCTAATCATAACATAAGAAGTTTAATGTTATACCACAAGTTACCACTAATATATATATATATATATATATAAACATAAACACACATACACGTGCATGTTATATATATATGTATACATATAACATATTTCTATATTCTATTCTTATGATAAAAAATACTTGTAGGAAAATTATATTATTTCATATATACTTACTGAATTTTTTTTATCTTAAGGTATCCGACTAGTTCGGAATCATATTTAAAAACCCTAAATGTATAATTTTCATGATATTAGGTCATTGGATTAGAATACATTATAAATTGTTTTAAAGCATATTTTGACAAAAAATTATTTAAATAAAATTTGAAAAATTTAACTTTAAATAAACTTTTTCTAAAATGTTCTGCTTTAGTTAAAACTTTTCATATATATTATTTTTGCCTGTATATAGCTAGATCTCTGTACAAGGCTCATATGATTTTTGAAAAATTCACATTATTTTCAGGTTACAACCCATTGAAATAATTATCGGGTTTTTTCTTAAAATTGCTCCCCTCTGTTGTCGTAAAATATGGATAAACCCACTTCTAAGTTATATATTTCAAAAATTCTAGTTGAGCCTCTGTACAGAGGTCTGAGCTATATACAGGCAAAATATTATAATAGAAGCATTTTTCACAAAAGGAGAACATTTTGAAAAAAAATTATTCTAGTTAATTTTTTGCCAAAATAGTGTATAAATAATATTTTTGTCAAAATTCCCTTAAAACAATTGTATACATGTAGTCTAATCTAAGTGACACTAAATATCATGAAAATTATCCATTTATGCGCTTTTGCAAAATCACGGTTCCGAAAGTAGTCGGATACCTTAAATAAAGAATGGCATGTATGTATGTATGTTTCATTGATTGCTCATGGAAATAGCTAATGTACGTTTCAAATGTTAGAGCGCCGCCTCGTGCAGCATGGCAGCACTACCACACATGCTTATGTAGGGGAACAATTAAGGCTTCACTTGAGAAAGTTTGACCCAAATATATGTATATATGTATATATATGCTTATATGAATAAAATTACCAACAGTGAAACATAGAAAGCTATACAATATCAATGAATTAAAAAATTTATAGAAAAATGATGATCAATGATTAATGTTATAACAAGTTTTACCCTTATGTGAATACAAAAATGTTTTATATTATGTCAAATGATGAATAAATAAGGTTTTATTTATTTTTAAATAATATTTCTATGAGCACAAAATTGTTAAATCTATACAAAAGCTGTAATTATTTCATAAAAGTCGCCTTTATAAGTACATAAACCGAAGCAACCTCCTTTATAACTTCTTAATTTACATGCGGCCTCTAATGGTAAAAGGGTTCCCCACCTTTGCTTTACGCAATAATTGTTTGATATCATTTCACTTCATTTTAAATTCAGAGGAATTTCCTTTCTGTAATGCGGTGAAAATTTTTTATTCTCATTTTTTCTGCTCCCGAAACCACAAACATAAATTTTTTTAGAGGGTATAACAGTGCAGCTTAATTTGTTTAAATTATGCCATAGAATAATGTCTGCTTCAGGTGCAAGTCGGAGTTACAACATTTTATGGTAATTTTCTTTACTAGGAATCTGAATCAGAGATGGAAGTCAAGATGAATTTGAATGAAGAACATGTATCAGTGGGACACTAGAGTAAATTGAGGACATTGTTGAATATTAAGAGTAAAGGAACAAATTATGTGACTTACAATTTTAAAATACAAATAAAAGATAAGTTAAGAAATTAATATATTTGAATATAATTGTTTCTTAGAACTTCATATTCAACCTAAATTTATATTATTTATAACAGGAAAAAAAAATATCGGTAAAAAACGGAAGAATTATAGTTTGGAAAACCTTCAGTAAGATAAAGAACTTGATCATAATACGACTTAAAATTGTAAATTAATGCTAAGAAAAAAAATGTGAAAAATTAAAAATTTCAAGTTAATTTTCTTACAATTTTAAAATGCAAATAAAAGATAAGTTAAGAAATTAATATATTTGAATATAATTATTTCTTAGAACTTCATATTCAACCTAAATTTACATTATTTATAACAGGAAAAAAAATCAGAAAAAAACGGAAGAATTATAGTTTGGAAAACCTTCAGTAAGCTAAAAAACTTGCTCATAATACGACTTAAAATTGTAACTTAATGCTAAGAGAGAAAAAATGTGAAAAATTAAAAATTTCAAGATTATTATTTGGTAGAAAATGTTAATTTTACAAAATTTTAGCAGCAGTAATTTTTATTTTTACTGTTAAAGTACAGTTGGACCTCTATATAACGAAGCCACTAAATCCCGAAAAAAGGTTCATTATATGGAAAATTCGTTATATAGAGGTTCATCTCTCAATTTTCTTTATAAACCACATAAAACAATTTTTAAATTCCTAAGCACTATATATTTAAAAAAAAGTAATTATTCACACCTTTTTGTAAACTAATGTATATTTATTTCATATATCTTACCTATAAAAAAAAGAAAAACTGCAAAGAAAGTTTCTAGACGCCTTTATCCACTTCCTGAAAAATTAAATATTTTTCTTTGATGCTCAAGCACTTGGGTTTTGACATTTTAGAGCTACAAAAAACGAAGTTGCCAGCAAGACTGATCAACACTACAAATGGATGAAGATTAGTTCGGGGACACGAGACTCCACTGAGGGTGAAAGGGGATATCTGGAAGAGGTTTCCAGTGAACTGGACAATGGGGGTTAAAGGTTGCACTTCTTGGATGAAACGCCCAGAATTCTATTGCTCTCGGCGAATTAAGCACCTAACAATACCAGTTCAAGATTTATGACCACCATAAAATGAGTTAAAAGAAAGAATTACTTGAAATGTCCAGAAATACTTTAAAAATAAGGAAACAAAATATTGAATTACAAATTGAATTTCGAGAGAAAAAGTTCATTATTTAGAAAATGCACTTCGCTGTAGGGAGATTATTTTACGAAGAAATTCGTGAAATGTTCTTGGTTCCAGTAAAAAGTTCGCTATACAGAAAAATTCTCAATATAGAGGTTCGTAATATGGAGGTTAGGCTAGAGGTTACACATTATACTTTATAGAGGTGTGAGAATGGGTTACATTAACGTCGCACTACAAAGCAACATGTATCTATTGGCAATGGACGTCATAATTTTGAACCATGGTCCCCCTCTCCTAATTACGCCTGAGCTGGCAACCCCTCTCCTAACTATCACACCACACCAAAGGAAGAACATTGAATTCTAATAGATTTAACATGTATTGTCTCCCTCTTCCTGGAGGATCTTCAGTGGCACCAGGACTTGGATATTTTATAGATGAATGATTGGAAACTGAATAAATTTTTAAAGTATAATCTTGAAAACAATTTTGAGTGCACATTCCTAGTACAATTTCGCATCGTTAGAGCAGTTGCCTCTCTCTGGAGAGAAAACTTGGCAATTGGTATCCACCTATATGGGGACGCACTAAAAAGTGATACCAGCTGTAGGAGAATGTACTAAGTCTGCGCTGGAAATGACCAATTCGCAGTCCCATTTTAAAGGGGAAAAAAACTTAAATGCTTAATCGTGGGTAAAAATTGTTGAACGTATCAGTAGTTTGCTTTAGATAAAGGAGGAAAAACTTTTATCTAAGCAATATCTCTTTTTAAAAACTCCAAAATTTAATATTACTTATGAAATTTCGTTACTCTTTTGGTAGTACAAATTTTGTAATAATAAAAAAAGGGTACTGTAGATTAGTCACCATATTTTATATTTAAAATATTCTATATTTAAAATATCCCTATTGTTCCTATATTTAAGGTCATGAAAACTGAAATGGGCACAGTAGGTCTTGGCCCTCATAAGCTGTTACGCCACTGAGTTTAGTTTATATTTAAGTAGAAAAATAATGAGATTAATAAGAAGTTATATAATGTTGACTTTTGATGCTCTTTTGGAAAAATCTGTAGCATAAATTTTTTCAATAATCAGTTGTTTTGAGTTTTTAAGTTATGATCAATTATATAAAATGCGAATCAATTATTAAGTACAAAATAAGTCTGGCAAGCCATACTTTTCGAAAAATGTTTTCTTTTATGAGATTAATTTAGAAATTTATAAAGATCATTCAGCTTGAGATTTGTGTTATTAATTTAATATCCTTAAGATTAAACTAGAAAAAACAATGCACAACTTCAACCGAAATTATTTTTTTTATAAATGTATTTTATTTCTATGAGCATAAAAAGAAAAATTTGAAAATAATCTGTAATAAAAAAAACAAATAAATTTAATTTGATTTATATATATATATATATATATATATATAATATATAATATATATATATATATATATATATATATATATATATATATATGTATGTGTGTGTGTGTGTGTGTGTGTGTGTGTGTGTGTGTGTGTGTGTGTGTGTGTGTGTGTGTGTGTGTGTGTGTGTGTGTGTGTGTGTGTGTGTGTGTGTGTGTGTGTGTGTGCAGTAAAAATATAATTTTCTTATTTAAATCCAAAACGTATAACTTGAACTTAGTTAATTTAAGAAAATCACTTTAAAAAAGAAGAAAAAGCAACAATATCAACAGCGTCTACCGACCAATTAATTACCATCAAATAATTAAACGATAAAAATTTAATTTGTTCTTTTCAATTTAGAATCCCCCCCTCCCTGGTATCAATTAAACCCCCAAATTTACAGCTCCATTTAGCATGACTTGGCGCACACGTGATAACATAAACAACGCCAAGTAATTTCTTTAAAAAAGTGCAACCCTATCGATGATTTTTCTTTGCCTTATGAGTACAGGGGCAAACAAACATTCAATCCCGCACCATATAGCAACACGCAGCATTAACGTCCTCCCCCCTTTCCCCATCATGTATGTATTTTTTATCTTTTATGTGCATATAGATATATATACACACACGAAGTTATACGTTTACGAAGCCAAGATGTATGCCATTTTTTCCTTTTTTTTTTCCCTTTCCTTTACCCTCAGCACTGATCTTTTGAACTTGACTGTGAGAAATGCGTTTTTATGCCATAACGTGAAAGCCTGGAAATTTCCTGGTTAGGAATCTAATGAGGGTGCATCAACTTTTCAGGGGTTCATTTGGCTAAGCAGGGATTTAGCCCAAAAGAGGGTGAGGAGATCTTTATTATTATTAGCAGGCTTTTACATGGCGTGCTTTTTTATGCTTTGGTAGAATGGCAACGGTGAGAGTGAGTGTTATATTTACCCATCATGCAAAGAAGAGATCACGGGCATTTAGAAAAGCTATGACGTACTTCTCACAGAAGTGCGTTCTTTGAGGATGTGTTGAGATTTTTAGATATGAGGAGGAAATTATTTAAATGTGAAGTCAAGAGAGCTGAAAAGTAAATGTCTGGGTTACTTTTATTTTAAATTAAATTCTGGAAAGTAGCGAATGGAAGAGTTTTTTTGTAAGAGGAATCGCTATGTTTTACATGTTTTCTGAGAATGAAGTTTTATTAGAATACTGTGTATGTGTCTTATTTTTTTTTCTTGTGTGTTTGGAATTGGTCATACAACCCAAAACAATTAAGATGCTAAGTTTGCTTTGTTTCTTTTTTAAATTTTTTATATAATTAAAAGATTTTTTTTTACAAGTTAAAATTTTTTCTGATAGAAATTGAAGTGTTATCTTTACATTACTTTTAGATAGTTTTTTTTTCTTTCTAAATGGTTTACATAATTTTCAAAATTTCTAAAATTGAAATTCTTTCTTTATTAATTTTTGACAAACTATAAATCCTTAATGAATAATTTTATTGCGAAATCGGACTCTTTTAAGCTTGATATTCGGCAGATTAACAAATTAGATTTAAAAAGATGTCAAGTTTCGTCAATTGCAAATATTAATAGTAGGGAAAAACAATTTCTTAAATTTAAAAAAAATTCTACCGATTTGCTTAAGTTATTTATATTTTTTCCCAGTCAAAGTATTTTAATTTGCTCTCTGCTTGAAATCAGAATATTTTTTATTTATTTCTCGGGTAATATGTGCTAGACAGTTCTCAAATAAGAATATATGTAAATATAATTCCGAAAATAATCTTAAAAAATTCTCAAATTGTTCTTGAAAAACAAACAAGTTAAATTACTTATAATGTAAAAATGGTGAAATAAATGCATTATCTTATTTTTAAAAAAATCTTAAATTAAGAATACCGTTTTGATATATCTAAAGTATACACAAAGAATTTGATACTATTTGATAAGCATCATGTACTAGAATGTGGAAGTGATTTCTTATGTCGAATATATGAACTAAATGTACAGCTTTGTGTGTCAGAAGTATCATTTAAAGATTTGTTTCACTTGAATCTTTCATGCTTTCGCAATCTTCAGATATTGTGATCAAAATTTTAAAATAAACTGTAACACATTTTCAAATATTCTTTCATATACAAAAGTACTCTCTGTGTTATGGTAAAAGATTAAGTAGATATATAATACAAAAATGTATACTTATATATATTTTATACACAAAATGCTGATTCATAAAACTATCATTGTCTTAGTATAATGGATACAGCAGTAGTAATTGAAAAGAAATTATGTCAGCTTAAACGAATTATATTACTCAAGATTTGAGATTATACGTTTGACTAAAAAGAAATATAGTTGAAAAATTTTCTCTTATTTAAAATGATAAATACAGAAACAAATACATATAATAAAAAAAAATAAGAGCATAAAAGGTGGAAGAATATTTAAGATTATAAAATGAATATTGGTAAGATGAAAATAAATATGATGTAAAATCATTAAATAATGTTTAATTAATCTAAACATTATTTAACAACTGCTCAGAAATATTATGTACTGATTTTAAAGCACAATGTTTCATCAGTAAAAACATGCTAAATCAGAACTCTGATTAGCTTTTGAAAATAAACCAAAAAATGCCCCAAAAAAACTTTAAAAAATCTAAAAAATTAAATTATATTAAAAATTAATACGTTCACACAATTTAACATTAATTATAAATTTTCTTCGACATAGGAATGATTCATTCAGCATAAGAGAGTATTTATGAATAGATACCACACCCTGTCAACAAGGAGAAAACAGAATGGGCTCGATTCATGAAGTCACATGATAAAAACAAACACGTGTTTTCCATTGAATTCAAAAAAAACATTAAACTAATTATACTTGTTGTTCTATTTGTAAAACTCTACTAAAATTTCAAATTTCATATTTGGGTTTAATATTTTAAATGTTAGGAAAAAAAAATTTCTTCAAAAAGATTGTTTTAAATTTTAAAAAACAACATATTTTATGTTTATACTTTTAAATAAAATGCATTTTGTATACATATGTACTTTTTAAGAGAAAGTTTCTGTAAAAGCAAAACTTGGCAACGCCGGCGCGCGTGAACTGATTAGCTGGAAACACTAGATAGTTTTTATCGTGTGACTGTGACGTCGCATGAGTTTTTGAATTGATTGGCTAGAATCCCGTGGCTTCACTATCATGTGACTATGACGTCACATGAATTGAGTCCATTGCAGTTAACTGGTGTTCACGAAAAATGATTTTAGCACTAAAAAAATGCTAAAAATGGATTTAAAGAAATATTAAATATACATAAAGATTCCTACATAAAATTTTAATTCATGTCACTTTATACATTGCAATGGTGCAGCAGGCGTTTTTCAAGAAGGAGGGGATCGAGGGATGAAAATCTACCATTCTCATATATCCCAATACGCCGCCAAGCATATTAATTTGATTTTATGGATTGTCGAGAACACAAAATAGCAAAAAATAAATTATTGAATAAATAATTAGTATTAATTACTAAAATAAATTATTAATAACAAATGCTTACTTAAATTACCATTACTTTACGTACTATGTAAGTAGGATTATAATCAATCGAAAAAAAAAAATCAAGGGTGGTGGAGGGGTTGCGCCCTCCTTCCCCTTGTGTTTGCTACTGATGCAATATCATATATGACACAAACAATTTGTAAAAAGTTGTAACAGTTAGTAAAAGTTTAATGGGGTCTTAGGGGTGTTAACTTCGTCTCGGTGGCGGAAAGTATAAACAATTTTAAATAGATATAATTCTTCAAAATTAAAATTAAATAATTCGAATCTTTTACACATTATTTATACGGGAACGAGACTTCAAAAATGTAAAATGTTTAAAATATAATCATAATTTAAAAAATTTTAAGCATATGAAAAAGGAAACATTTCTGTGAGAAATTTTAAGTTTTACGTTGCGCATCATATTTTCTAAAATATTAGCTCTAATTACTAGTAATATAAGTTGATTTATAAAGTAAAATGTATCCTTATTACACTGTAGCTATTTTTATATAAATAAAATAATAAACTATACTTTTTTAAAAATAAAAAAAATTACATTTTTTTAAAAATTTTTTTAATTTTTCAATATTTTTTAAACATTTTGAAATTCGAAAGATTATGTTTAGATAGGATTTAAAGAGGGTATGGTACATTTTATATAATTCTATAAAGTTTTATGCCTCAAAGGCTAATGTTTTAGAAAATAGCAAGCGCAAAGTAAAATTTGCTTAATATTTATTACAGAAATTATTCTTAATTTTATATGTTTATAATTTTTTAAATTATGATTATATTTTAAACATTTTTTTGAAACCTCATTTCTGTATAAATAATGTGCAAAAGATTCAAATTATATATATATTTAATTTTAATTTCAAAGAATTATATTTATTTGAAAAATGTTTCTATTTTGACCCCCCGAGACGAAGTTAACACCGCTGAGACCCCTCAAGTATATGTGATTGCTGTTAATTTATAAATATGTCATCAATAGTTAAAATGCATAAAATTGAGTTACTTCTTTTCTACCAATAATATTAATAATAATAATTTTCTCATCAATCCAACTGCTCATCACTCAGTAACTACTGCAAAACTTATCCAACTTCCGATTCGATTTGTGGCGGTGTGAAAAACAGAAATCGGAAGCTCACCTCCCCCACAAAAAAAGCGAATGGAAACATGTCCCTATTCGATTCGACGGCGTATGGCAAGCGATGTTTACGCTGATCGCACACCAACGGGAACCCTGTCATCAAGAGCTCGGCTCCAATATCCACTGGCCGGCAAGAAGCCCGTCATTCCACTTATCAATAGTCGCCCGTCATACGATCCGCAGGCCGATCAATCGTCTCCAGGTGTGGGATTGCTCCGGTTGAGACTTTGGGAAAGGATTATCGCAGCATCCGGTGAGGTTTCCTCATCAGTTGTAACGCTCTCTTAGACAGTACAAATCGCGGACTCAACGCCTGTTAGCAGATTACGAATCCATGTGTAAGTGGGAAAGATGAATCAAAGTAAATAAAATTGATCAAGCTTTTTGATCAAGAGTAGGACAATTAAACAAATTAGTTGGGGATTATATTAATATCGATAGATGTCATTAGAATAAATTAAAATTTTAAAAAATGTATTTTTATCATTGTGAGAATGTACAATATAGAAATTGACTTTTTCTCATTGGATTAACACTGTAGACAGTAGCGCACACAGGAATTTTTCAAGGAGGGTGGGGTCCAGAGTCGAAAGTCCACCATTCTTGTAACGTGTTCCTTTTGATTTTGTCGATTTTCGGGAACAAAAAACAGTAAAAAACTAATTATTGAATAAATAATTAGCATTAATTAATAAAATTAATCATTAATAACAAATATTTAATTAAATTTTGCGTACTATATACTTAGAATTTCAATCAATCAGGAAAAAAGTCAAGGGGGTGTCCGGACCCCTAGGACCCCCTCTTGAGTGCGCCAATGACTGTAGATGTCTGTTTTTCAAACTGAAATTTTGTCAAGTCATATTTTAATTGACTAATTATAGATTTTAATTACTTTGAACGAACCTTTTTTACTTTAAGTTAATAAATGTTTCTAAATCTATCTCCCCTGCTCCATTTTGAGGAGAGTTAAATGTCAATTCAGGTGTCGTCTTCGTCATTTAACCATGGTTCAGAATTAGGAAATACGACACCAATAGCCCTTCAGCTATTGCTAAGTCCGACATCCTCATCACAACTGTCAACACCAGTCATTACTTTTTGGGTTTTTCATGAGCCAATGGAAACGCTGTGAAGTAGTTCGCCGAAACTTGTGGTCCAAAATACTGGTTGGTTGATTGATTTTAATTTACTCACACTTTGAAGCAGCACGAGGGCTATTGACGATGGACCTGAAATTCTTATCCACGATCAAGTAATAAGGACGACGCCTAAGCTCGCACTCTCCACTTCTATACCAAAGCAAAAATATTAAACCTCGACAGATTTAACGCGCATTAGTCTCCCTACATGGCGAGTCTTCAGTGGCACCAGGTTTTGAGCCCACGACTCGAAAATGCCGGCCACGAGTTCGCAACCATTACCACTCGGCTACGCAGTCTCAACTATTGGTCAGAAACTACTAAGAATTTTACTGTTTTAAGGTTGTTTAATTAAGCCTATTGGCTGAGTGGTAGTGTACCGCGCTTCCAAGCCACAGGTCCGGGGTTAAAATCCCGGGCTCAGACTTTCATCCCTTCGGTGGGTTGATAGGTGAGTACCAAGCTTGCTTGAGAACTGAACACTGGGGGTTTGGCGTTAGACTAACCACTTGACCAAAACATTTGCAAATGCACCCCAGCACCTAAGGTCTCGTATACTAAGATAGGCATTGTAGACCTTGGTCCTCATGGGCTGTTGCGCCACTGAGTTCAGTTTTAAGGTTGTTGAATTGTTTCATTAAAACAGTTAAAAGTAGTATTCAAATTTGATTTTTTTTAGATAGAAAATTACATTAACATTACTTTAACTAGAAAGTACTGAGTGAAAACAGTATAAAATAAATATTCATTTCATATTGAATAATTCTATTTCGAAAGAAATTCATTTGCATCATAATTCTGAACATATTTATTTTTTACTCTTTATTAATTTTTCTTCAAAATTGCATATTTTAATTAATTATATAAAAAATTAATTATTGTTAATTTTGATTTATATATTATATATTGTTATTTTGGATATATTTCCAAAGAGAGAGAGAGAGAGAATGATGACTTAATTAAGCATGCCATTAACAAAATTTATGTGTTGATAAAATTTATGTTTAATTATTCCTAAATATTATGGAGTTTTTAAAATAAAATCTAAAAAAGTAACACACACATTGAGTTTCTTAACATTTAATGAAGTAAATATTTCTTTGTAAAGAAAGAAAGTATTTCTAGTATTTTCAAAATATCATTTTCTACTTTTAATATTCGTTGTTTCTAGTTTTCATTAAAATCAAACATGATAAAAATTAATTTTTGTTGAAAAACTTTTTCACAATATCAGGGACAGAATTCTCGAAATAAATCTCTCTCAAAAAGCTTTTTCCATCTTTCAGTTATTTTATTGTTACTTTTCTTTGAACTTCAACATTATTAAAGGAAGTTCGGGAATTCATAAACATGACAGTAAATTTAAAACTGTCTTAATGAATAATAATAATAATAATAAAAGGTTCAAAATTTGTGTAGAGAAAGTCTTCGTGAAAACTTTATAGCAATTTAAAGCAACATTTAAAAAAAATTGATTACAAATAAGTGAATACTCGTTTATGTATAGAACAAAATAAAAAATTTTTAAAAAAAGTATTCATTATTAATAATTCAAAATATATATTTATGGATAATAGCAACTTAGAGAAAATTTATATTTTATATTTACTTTATTAAAAAAAAAAAATTCTTCACACTGTATAATTTTCTACCAACAACAAAAATGACATGTTGAAAGCTCTGAATTTATAGACTGTTTAGAAAGGAACACAAACTTGTACTCCGCTACTTTCAAAATATATTAATTCTCCGTTATAATGAAAACAAAACTCTCTTTCTGTGAAACATTATTATTCACACATTAGTTTGATGCGAGACAAGAAAGAAAAATAAAAAGAAAAAAAGAAAAAGCGAAAAAATAAAACACCAAAAATAACTTTTTATCTTAGAACTTTCTTTCTCTCTTTCTTTCATTATTCCCCCGGATCATTTAATTCTGTTGTCGTCTGTTGAAGTATATTATAGATGGCGCGCAGGTGGCAGAGACATTTTAAAGCGACACAATGGAACCTAAAATGAGAACGAAAAATATATATCAAAAGAAAAACGATGGGGAGGGCTGGAAAAAAAAGATCATTACCCCGCGTGCAAGCAGACCAAGAAAAAAAAATAAAGAAGTAAATAAGGAAAAGTAAAAAAAAGAAAGAAATGAGATATAAAAAATGAATTCGAAGAGAAATGGAAGAAAATTCTACATTCGGCTGACAAAGCTGTCGGTTCAGCGTTTCGAAATAAAAATGGCAAACTGACAAAGGGAGCAAAACGAACTGCTGGGACCAAATGTCACGAATAGCAGAAGCTATGAATATTAAAAATTGGGAAGAAGTATGATGAAATGGCATGCGGATTTCGAAAATTTCTCCACATCCCTCCCCCTCACTTCTTTTCTTTTTTTTATTAGAAGAAAGTGTCAATTAATTCCTTGGAAGTAATTTTCTGGGAATGTGATCGCTTACGTGCAGTCAATAAATGGATCAAAATTAAATTGGAACTTTTTAGCATTGAATAGTTTTTTTTTTAATTTCGTGTATTGTTTTTATTTATTGTACTTTCAATTACAAACTTCTGAATTACATTTGCTTTATTTTTATTAAAAATACCAGCTATTGAATTGAAAGAAGGCCCATTGGTCGAGTGGTAGCGTGTTCGCTCTTCCACCCACAGGTCAGGGTTCTATTCCCGGGCTGGGCAAGGACGAATCAGTCTTTCAATCTCTATGCAGTGGGTTGATAGCTGAGTACCAAGCTTGCTTGGGGACTTAAACACTGGGGGTCTCGCTTGAGACTGACCACCTGATCGGGACATTGCTCATGCACCTCAACACCCAATGGTCACGCATAGTGGGATGGACACAGTAGGCCCTCGCTTTCATGGGCTGCTGCGCCAATGAGTTTGAGTTTTTAAGTTGAATTTTAATGATTTACAAATAATTTTACCCAACTGAATATCGAGGCCACTGTAGCCGAAAAGATCACGACTAAACCCTTTCGTGGGCCATTTATTGAATATTTTATTTAGCCGAATTTTATGTTTAGGTTTCTTACGTTCTTAAGTGTTTCTTATGTTTCTTAAAGTATTCTTCCCCAGGAACCATTCACCGTTATAAAGAAATTTAAATTTAATAGTAATTATTTGCCATGAAAAAATTAGAAGCTTATTGCAACGCACCAGGGGACATCCCACTGTGCACACATGTAGCTGGTCCTTTTTTCTTGTCTCATTCTTTTACATTTCCTTCATCGTCTATAGTTGGAAACCACCTTTGGCAAATGATTTCCCACACAGCCTAAGCACACATCATCCGGAACTACACACTTCTTTGCTTGGAAGCTAGCAGGACGTCCTTTCCTTTTTCTTGAGGAATATCCATCCATTAGCTGACGAGTTAATGATATACGGAATATTAGATGGTCTAAACTTCTTTTTTCTTTTGTTCACTTGCCACAGAATGAAATTGTTTATGATGGCAAGGTCAATAAGAAATTAAAAGATACGATATGCCACCATTTTACAGATCTTATTTGTTCTTCTTATTTGTCTTTGATCGAAGCGATCAACCCCTCCCATGACATCGTTATATACAGCGACAGCTTATGGACAAGGTACTTCTTTATTATCATCTTTTTTGTCCTATTTACAGATGTCATAACGCTGAATTATGTGAGCATTGGCGTAAAATGAAGCGGTAATTAGTTTTGGCATAATTTTAATAGCAAGGTCAATATATTATAAAGGGTTTTGCACTTCTCACAGGTGTCATTTGTTAATATCATGTAGATCAGAGATCGCCAAAGTGGTGGTCCAAAAGAAAATTTCGCTGGTCCCCAGAAAAATGTTGAATGTACTTACTCATCCTGTAAGTAATGTTTTAAGATACATCGAAACATAATTCGATTCATAACAATAATTTAACATTTAAAAAGTGCTATTAGTGGTCCGCGGGATTTAAATTATGAATTTACTGGTCCGTGAGATCAAAAAGTTTGGGACCGCTGATGTAGATGGAAAGTAATCGTCCCAAGGCCCTCCCTCTAAAGGGTTAAAATAATGACTATATATATAATGTTGCTTCAGTGAGTCCCAGCGTGTAGCAAGGCTTATGCACTTTAAATTTATCTGTGTTCAAAGTTCTAGTGATGGCGTTATGTGGAAGTTAGGAGAGAGGAGAGTTAGCTCAGTTCTTGTCGCTTCTAAGTGCAACTATGAATGAATCAAATCTACTTTTTATATATCAATCAAGCCTTTCAGATGTCATTCTTTCTATCGATAGAAATTGATAATTTTATTTTTTATTTGATAATGGCAAGTGTAAAAAATGGTACAGGGTGGGCCGAATTTGACCTACCAATGTTAAACACAAATAACTTTTTTATCTTTAGGTATAATTATTTTTTTTCTCTTTGTAGGATTATAATTGAATTCTTGGAAATTTATTATGGAACCCCATACAGTACAAAACAACGCGTTAAATTTATCAAGTTTTCTACTCTTGTCAACGATCAATTGTTATGACGCAGCTTAAATATCGACAATATTTTAATTTAAGATCAGCTTCCCCAGCCTTCATGATTAGGAGTTTGGTCTACCGTTTTGAGGAACTGGGTTCAGTGGCCGACCATCCTGGAAGAGGTGCCCATCGAAATATTCGCACTGAAGACAACGTGGAAACTGTGTGGCAGAGTGTTGCAGATGACCCATCTGTCTCAAATCGCCGTCGTTCCAGTCAATTGGGAATTTTCAGAACGACATTGCGTAGAATTTTTTTTTCGGCCAATGTCGGAGCAGAATTCTAATTTGTGGTTTCAACAAGATGGAGCAACTGCACACACTTCTAGGGAAACTAAGGACCTGCTGCGTGAAATTTTTTGGCGAACGTCTGATTTTAAAAATTTAGATTCCCTTTGGTCACCTGCGTTTTGGGCCAAAGGATTTAACTAAAAAGCGTGAAAAATAGAGCGAAATCTTTTACGTTTCTGTTGGCCCGAGAAAATGGTGGACATTTGTCTGATGTCATATTTCATACATAATTTCCATAAAATATATTTAATGTATAAAAAAATTAATCAAAATAAATGATTATTACAAGAGTTATCGGTGCTTAACATTAGTAGGTCTTATTTGTCCCACTCTGGGCTGCGGTAGCCCAGTGGTCACGGTATCGGATCATGGCAGGCATGTCATGAGTTCGAGCCCAGTACCTCTAAAGACCCTCCGTGTAGGGCAGCGATGCACGTTAAATCTGTAGAGAGCTGAAACTTCCTCCCGTTGGTGTGGTGTGGTAGTTAGGAGAGGGGGTGCCAGCTCAGGTGTCGTCCACGTCACTTGACCATGGTTTAAAATTACGTGGTCCGTCGCCAAAAGCCCTCGTGTATCTGAACTGTGCGACGTTAACATTCACTCACTCACTCACTTAGCCCACTCTATATAACGAATTTTTTTAAAATATTGTAACTTGGATCTTTTTAAAAAATAATAATTGTTTTATTGTAAAATCGTACATTTTATTATTGAATTCCCAATTTCATGTAACCACATCCGCCTTTTTAACTCTAAAATTTAAATCGATTAATCTGACGATTTAATTTACGACGATGCGCTTTTCAACCTTAAGGAAAATGAATAGTAGTCCTAAAATATAAAACATGTTTAAATTCTTTGTATATCTTTTGGATTTTATTATAAGATAAAATAATTAATTTATCACCATATATACGACGTATTAATTTTTATAACGTATTTAAACATGATAAAAAAAAATTTAAGTAGAATTTTTTAGCCCCATTCACAAAATATTTCTCGAACATTTGAACAACCTTAGGATGGGGCAAACCAAGAAGACGGTGAAGGATAACGAAAAATGGGGGTCATATTCGGATTCAGGAGGTTATTTTACATAAAAATCAGCAGCAACAAATTTTCCGATTTTCATGCAGAACAGTGTAATTAACATTACGCTACGATAAACATTATACATATTCAGTTCTACAATGAACTTTGCACTCGTCCTTTCTAATAGCCAAGGATGTTTTAAGGCATGTATTAACTGTGCCCAGGCCCAGAGCCTCAGCAGAAGACAGTGGCGTAACGGAGAACATTTGGGCCCCCTGAAAAGTCAGGTTTTGAGCCCCCAAGTTGGATTTTACAAAGTGTAGGTACTTGGCGGTAGTCAGGCTGTTAGGTACCCCTAGAACCCTGTCCCCCCGCAATGCGGGGGTTGCGGGGTCGTACGTTACGCCACTGTCTTGGTTTCGATTCGACCTCAATAAAATCGTGATCTGAATAATTTTAATCGTCAAATGTTATTTCCGGACATATTCTCCGAAAAACTAGGAATTTGGAGCTATATGCCAATTGGTAACAGTGACAAGACTATATTAACATGTCATGTTCATCATCCGTGTCTCGGTCTTAGCTTATCGTGATACACCATCATTTAGGTGACAGGTGGCAGTTGGTCTAATCGGCTTGTGCTTAAGTTTGTGAGATTGTGAGTCATGCACATTTATTTGTTACGGATTTTTGATTGTACAAGTATTCTTCATGCACAACGTATGCTGTCTGCTTCCTTAAGAAGATCGTAGGGAGGGGGGAGGGCTGCTTTTGTATTGGAGCCCACTGCCTCAAAAAATCTTAAGACGTCACTGTTAATAGCAAAAGTATTTCAGCAGCAGATATCAAAATAACTACCACGCCATCAATCTTGTGCTGTTCTTTTATATATATATATTTAACATTCATTATCTCAGTCTGAGAAGACAGGGGAAGCAAATTTATTTATATTACTGTTATGATTTTTGCTCTTATTCTTCTGCAGCTGCTGAGTTAATGTACAAGAAAAAAAAATTTTTCTTTCATAAAAAATATTTTTATTAATTTGTGTTAACGTTTACTTTCATTTAGCTTAGAGTAGACTTTTGTTTTCAATATATCTTTATTGGAACTAAGCACACGTAAAACTGCACTTATGTGTACCCACTGAAGAGATATTACATTATGACCACCCCTCACCTATAGCAATGAGATGTCTCGAAGACAAAACCAAGGTGCACTCCCGGCTGATGCTGGGGTACACAAAGAGCTTATGAACTATCTTTCAACAAGTGCAATGTCTGGAGACATAATGAAGAAAATAGTTGATTTATCAGATTTCGATAATGGTCACATTGTTATGGCTGGATGCTTGGAAACATCAATTACGGAAACGACGCGATTGGTGGGCTGCCAATGTGCAGCCAGTGTGAGAATTTATCGAGATGGTATGGATGGCCACCATGCGTTGATTCCAGTAAAGAGCAGTGTCTATCGTATTATTCGTCATTACTACACACTGGCGTAGCTAGCTTTGAGGGGTCCCTGTATCAAAATTTCTTCAGGACCCTTGCTTAGATATAGGAGCCCTGTTAGTGGGACTGTAGTTACACATGTTGGGGCCCCTGTAGCTTGGAGGCCCCGTATCATTGATACGACTGATAGCTACACCCCTGTTACTACAATAACGGATATCATTTACAACTGCAAAAATCGCAACTCGGATGGTGTGTCTGAACACACAATGTAATTTATATTACTGTGTTTGATCTACACAGCCGGTGACCAAAGTGCATTCCTATGCTGACGTCACGTCATCGTCAACCCCGCCTGCAATAGAGGAATGGAATGAAGTCACATAGTTAGAGAAATCCCTTTCTTTGGTCAAGGCGTTGACGGGCGAGTGGGAATACGCCGATTTCCAACGGAAGCCTGGCACTCGGGTGCACAATTTGACAGATACAAGGGAATCACAGGAAGCACAAAGCGCATAGAAATCAGATTTGAAAAGTAACCCAAAATGTTTATTGATAGCTTCGTTAACAAGAGCAATGTTTACAGTGGAATAACTATTGAAAATTGTGTTCACACCAGCAATGACACATGCATGACAGCGTTGGTGGAGTAATTAGCGTAATCTTTCAAATATTTCAGGTACTTCATGCAACAGCAAAGAGATCCTCATCTGAATCAACTGGAGTCGCATAAACAAGATTTTTCAGATGTCCTAAAGAAAAGAAATCGAAAGATCGGGGTAGCCAAGGGTTTAATTCATTACGTCCAACTCATCGCATTCCCAAAGTAGCATTCAGGTGTGACATCTCACGCGTCCTTTCTCTAACATAACCTCTATGTTCTTTGACGGCCATGATTAATGGCAAATCTTTTCCAACCCAAATCCAAGAAGTGAAACGAAGGATAGATGCAAATAAGATAACCTTTAAAAGGACGGAAGTTTTAGTGAGCGCGAAGGCAATTTAGAGAAAGTTCAGTTCAGAGAAGATAGAAGTGTTGATTGACAGCTTACCTAGAATCAAGAAACTCTAGCCATTCAACCAAGGTACATACCATTGTACGCCCACTTGGAGAAATATTTGAAGTGGATTGGACGTTGCGTATTCAACCAAGGTAGGAAGATTATATTTTGAACGCGAATATATTATTGAGATTGAGAGTAGGCGGATATAATATAATTATATTGATAAGTGATCTAATTGCGCGATCTGTGTTAATTAAGGCTACGTGTTTTGGTTTATTCTCACTTAATATAAGTTTGTTCTATATATAAGTAATTTAAGTTAAATTCTTAATAAAAGTCATATTAAGAATTCTAAAATGTCTCATCATTTCGAGAATCCCACACCTCTAACTTACGCTGAAATCCCACTACATGGTCTACGAAGATCGACCATGTTCCACAGGTACGTACGCACATCAATGTTGAAGCTACATTTGGCCACGAATAGTGATTGGAACATCTTATAGCAGTTTCTGATGAAATCTGTTCCAGAAAAAAAAAATTAGCCTTAGAGACATTTCGGTAGTAAGTATGGAGCAATGAAAAAGTCATTGAAAATACCCTCCCACACATTCATAGATAAACGTTGTTGATCTACATTACATTTTTGTTCCAAAAAAGTATTTAATAACAAAAGGTATCTTATTTTTTATTTTATTTATTTATTGTATGTTATTTAAGACCATAGAAAATGATTTGAGAATTAATTTGAGTAAACAGTGTATATAATTAATTTTACAGTTAAATACTTTATGGAACCCATAGTACACTGGATGTTAGAGAGAGAACTTAGTTTTTTTCGTCCATGTAGCTTATTGATGTTTTTTGTTGTGTTGTAGCATCATCAATATAGTGAAATAGAGTTATGCTTTTTAGCATTTCTTTTTAGCTTAAATTATTTATTTTGCTTTTTTATTATTTTATTTTAACGTTTTCAAAAAATTTTAAACTTTGTGAATCTGAGAATCTTTTTTTTCTCACCACCACACAATTAAATGGAATATCTATTCTCAATTCAAAAGTTAACAACATTTTAATTTCTTTATCTGTAACTGAGATTTAACAATAATAAGAGGTTTTCAAGGCACTATTATTATTTTTTCCCTTTTTCTTATAGTGTCTGGAAAAAACCCAATTAAAATGCTTTAAAAAAACCAATCGAAACCTCACTCAAAATGCACAACATGTATTGAATATTTATGTATTAATGAAAAGAAAACTATTTCTTTGAATATCACCAAATTAAGTTTATGTGTAAAACTTGATTTTATGTGGAAAAAAGTAAATAAACTTTAAAAATTTTTAAATTTTCAAAAATAAATATTTAGTGCCGTAAAATACTAGTGTTCTCTACACTGGCGTAGCTAGTTCTGAGTGGGCCCTTTATCAAAATTCCTTAAGGGCCCTTTTTCAGAAATGAATGGCCTGTTAGTGGAACTGTAGTTACACGTGTTGGGTCCCTGTAGTTTGGGGGCCCCGTATTATTGATACGGCGAGCTACGCCCTGGTTCTCTGGTTATTTAGCATTTTTAAGAGTTAAAACTCCGTTAAAAAAGTCACACGGTCGTTTTGTATTATGTGAATATTTTAAGCCTCCGTGTACTGACGGTACTTTAAAGCGCCAATTCAATCCATTAGTCCTTTACGGGTTAAATTTTCCAAAAAGTTGAGTATTTTATTTATTTATACCCCTTAATTTTCAATGTAGTGATTCAAAAAAAAATCCTAATGTGGTATAGATAAAGAGTTAAATAGTAATCTTCATTCGTATGTATCACGGTTCCTTTACAGAAAGAGGTTCTTCAAATCAAACAATCCACTAGAAGAATTTCTCCTTGAGAATTGGTAGAAAAACCTGAAGAGAGAATTCATTACATTTCTCCACAGTCGTATACACAACATTCAATCAATAACTTCTTTCAAAACACTGATATAACTTTATGTATATATATATTTTTTTAAAAACCGTTTCTCTCTCTCTTATAATGTAAAATATTAAACAAAAATTTATGATCACTTGGGTGAGGACTCAGACTCCCTGGAGGCCCTTCCTCGAACGCGCCTCTCTTTAAAACGATTCATCAATTCTAATCATCATAAAATTTTAAAGATAACTTCAAAAATAGTTTATATATAGTTTTGTCAATCGCAAGAAAAATATCTGTAATTTAAATGAAATAAAAAAAAGTTCAAAAGAGAATTGTTCATCATTAAATATCATTTAATCAGTACATTTTTCACACACAATCGCGTGCAGCGATAGTTTACGGTACTTTTACCTCTTGTTTTTCTTTTTTTCCCTCCCTGGTATATTATCAGCGTAATTAACTTATTCGAAGGGGAAATTTGTTCAACAAACCAGCCAGTGCTCGCAATGAAAAGTTAACGGAAAGCAATGCCTTCAACTCAACTTCTCCAATATTGACAGCCATTATTGAAAAACGAATCACTTCCAATAATGAGCATTGGATGAGTTGTTAGCTTCAAAATGACTTTACCTATAAGGTCTCCTTTTTCATTACTCCGTCGTCGCGTGCCTTTAAGAAAAGACATTGTGTACACGAGACACACACACTATACAAGGGGGAAAAAAAGGTCTGGAAATTTAACTATCGTACTCTTCTTTTGCTGCTATCATAGTGACTGGTAATTATTGGCGAAATGCAAAGTTGTTTTGATTGATGAATCTTCGAAATTAATGGAAATTATTAATTCCAGAGAGAATAAAGAAAGATTTTTAATTTTTTCCTCCCTCTCCCACTGGACTTGACAGGATTGAAAAGTTAGCATTTTCGATAATGTGGTTGATCGAAGTTTCTAGCATTTATTAAGATAAGAAATTTCGACTGAGTTACTGCAGTTTTCTATTCTTTTTCTCTAGTTTTGCTAATTAAATATTATGAGGTAAAAAGGAGAAAAAAAACCTATTCGTGCGTATAATAATTCAAAAAATTGAGAAGAAATGCTATACTTTACGTTAAAGTACGTTTAACGCGAAAACACTTAAGGCTAAAGATGGGTTAAGGGAACCAGGACATCATACACATTCCAAAAATAGATTTTTCCGTTTTACCATTAAAAAATAGCGCATATTTTTCTCAATCTAAAATGTACAACACTTTACTTATATGTCTTTTGATAAAATAACCTTAAGGTATCCGACTACGTTCGGAACCATGATTTTAAAAAAGCGCATAAATGTATAATTTTCATGATATTTAGTGTCACTTAGATTAGAATACATGTATAAAATTGTTTTAAGGACATTATGACAAAAAAAATTATTTGAATACAATATTTTGGCAAAAAATTAACTTAGAATAACCTTTTTTCCAAATGTTCCCCTTTTGTAAAAAAATGCTTCTATTGTATTAATATTTTGCCTGTATATAGCTCAGACCTCTGTACAGAGGCTCAACTATGATTTTTGAAAAATTCCCATTATTTTTATTACAACCATTTGAAATAATTATCGGCGTATTTTCTTAAAATTTCTCCCTTCTGTTTTCGTAAAACATGGATAAACCCACTTCTAAGTTATATATTTCAAAAATTCTAGTTGAACCTCTGTGCAGAGGTCTGGGCTATAGACAGGCAAAATATTATTACAATAGAAGCATTTTTTTACTCACTTCAGTTGTTGAAATGAATAACAAAATACACGATATCGAAAAATTTGTAGGTAATTTGATGCTAAAAAAAAAGGCAAAAAAAAAAAATATCACATTACTTTCGGAAACTCCATAAATGTTTTGCTTTTAAAAACCTTGAAAATTTTGTATTAAATTTCATCGTGAATGTTTTTGTTTCGTTGAATGTTATAAAATATATGCATATATACATACCTATGTAAATAAAATGTACTATAATAAACTTGATTTTGTTGAATATGATTTTTTTGCAATATCCTTTAACGCGAAATTCTTTTAACACAAAAAAAAAATATTTCATTCCCCCTCAGTTTCGTGTTAAACGATTTTCACTGTATTTCACAAAAATTTGTGTATAAGTATTTAGAATAATATTCTTTAAATTTTCAGTAATAATTTTATGAATGAATATTAGCCTGAAGCACGCAGCTTTAGCTTAGCAGGAATATATAGGATTGCAAATTGTGGGTCTTACATGTTTCAATTCATATGATCATACATTACCACAAATTTATCGCGGAAAATTATGGAAAGAAATCGACTGAGCTCTCAAAAAACGTTTAAAAGCAAAAAAAATTTCTAAAATTTCAAACGAAAAAAGAGAGAAAGGCAATAAAATACTTTTAAAAATGTGTGAAAGATATGTTTTGTTCAGTTGGTGCTGTATTATATATCGATATTGAATAGAAATAATGCTTACAAACGCGATTCTTTTTAGTTGATTCAACAAAAAACTTTTAATTTTCTCTTCTTATGAAAACCTTTTTAATCCGATTTGTGTATGTATGTGTAGTTCCTAAGAAAATACTTGTTTTCTCAATTCTTATTCTATGAAAAGAACACTTGCTCCTTTGTACTTGATTCCAAATCAGACACTGACAACATCACTTTTCCTCTGATCATAGAATACAAAAGAGAGTGAGTTTATAATTCCGTTCACAGGGACCTTTTGAGTATAGATTTTATTTTACATTATTGATGCCTATTGACCTTCCAAAAACCTAGAATAACAATCACTTATAGAATTGGTATTCTGACTTTAAAATTCCATTTGTTCCTTTACTTTATAAAAGGGGTCTTTCAAAAATGCTGTAATTCTTATGTAATATTAAATTAATTATTTCATTTATTCTAATTGTTAAAAGAATGTCTGGCAATAATACAGAGTGTGTGCAAACTCTTGCGATAAAAAATAGTTTAAACACTACAAAGAAGAACAAATAAACTTTACTTAGTAACCTAGATGCGTGATTCATTCATATTAATAGAAAAAGGAAACAATAATTGGTCAATAGGCATCGTTCATTAGAGTGAGGAAAAAATAATACACATCAGATGCACGGCACAATGTTATTCACACTACAGAAATGTGTAAAAGAACTTGCCGTTACACAATTTATCACTACCGCATTCTTCGTAGGACTCCAGAGATGGTGCCCATGTTTTCGTAGCAATAGATTCGCTTGATGAGATCTACTAATCTAGACAGATGGTATTCACAAGCTGTCATATGACTACAGAAGAAATCCAATTGGGCCGTGGGTAGCCTAGTGGTTAGAGCATCGGACTCCCCTGGGTTCGATGCCCGATGCCATCAAGTACACATGGAGTACGTGCTCGTTAAATCAGTGGGTCCGAAAGTCTCGTGGGCTTAATCACGAGTGCAGGGGACTAAAGAATATTTCCCTGCCCTTCAGTTCCATGCCAAAATTGTGGGAGATAGGTGGTGTCGCCATCTATCGTCCCTTCGGGAATTTCACCAAGCTAAATCGTACTGTCACCTGTATGGTGCTCAAGGCCAACGACAGGCGTACTTCTAGCCCCTTGCCACGATGAATTTCGTGGGCCTCGATCTGACTGTCAGACAGGGGCATTAGAAACAACAACAACAGGAATCAATTAATTCGGGTTCAGGATGGTGAAAGTCAAGTTATAGGTACCTATATCCTCCAGTTACTGCTGGGGACACGTCTTGTCTCAAAAAGTGTCGAGTGAAAATGGGAAAATGTGGCTAGATAGCAATTTGCATGAGTCAGTGTCACATTGTTCGGAGTGGAGCACCCTACAATAAACAAGGTTTCACTTTCTCCAGATACATACAGTAAACGAAGTCTATCAAGTATTCAAATAAAAGATAAGGTCCCACCAGCAGACAACTAGGAACACCTGTTCAGACACTGGTGGCAAATTCCTACAAGTGAGTAGTATAATGCTAGCTGTGTGTGTGTGTGTTCATCTTAAGCATAAAGCTGTTCATATTATTTTAGCACTGTGAATAAATTACGACTTTAGGTACGACGACAAATATTTTGCTTATCTTGCTGTACTCATCATTCTTTTTCCTTTTATTTCAAGAGTTCTTGGAAAGCTGTAATATAGTCTTGACAGAAATTAAAATTTGGATAATTAGGCTTAGAAACTGTTATTTAACTTCTTTGCATGAGTATATTACGAAAAAGAAAAGATTTATACAGATATCTGTGTGTAAATAACTCCAGCTAAATGGGAAATCTTCTATAAAACGAGGTTTGTATTTTTTCGAGAATATTCACAAGTAATAAAACTCTCACTTAGCAATAAATTTTTCTCCCCGACTCAATTATTTCTGTATCTTTTTCTAATCATTAATTTTATAATAGTCCAAATACTTTATACAGAAGGCTTTTTAGAGGCAGGGATCGGATTCGTCTATATTGTCGGATAAGAAATTATTAAAGAAATATAATTATACACCTGCATATGCACAATAAAACATGTAAATTTTAAATTTCATAATAAATAATTATAACTCAGAAATTATTCAGTCAGGTTATAAATGGAATAAAGAAAAACCCTTTAATTTTGTTTTATAGTTTAAATTACCTACGAGGATTTAGTAACACGTAACTTAATTTTGGAAATTAGCCTAACACAATGATTAATGTTTAAAACATAACATTAAAAGATAGAAAGGTAAATTTGATTCAATATTTCAATTTAAAAGCACAGATGATCTTGGTAGACGACTTTTAAAAAAGTCGAAGACTGTTGTTTGGCATAATGAACGCTGATCGTTAAATCCAACTGGGATTCGAAATCCTTTCCTGCCATGGTATGGAAGTTTGATGAATGATGATCCAATTTAAATGCAATCCTCACCGTATAATAATATCTCTTAATTACAATCGTATTATCTTTACGAAGCTCTATAATTACCTTTAGCTAGTAACGTAACTATATAGCCTATTGCATATCTGTAGTCTGTTTAGATATAGTTTGATATACACTATAGTGCCATTAAGAAATAATTAAACACGGTTGTATCCATTTAAATTTGGACTAACTGTAGGCAATTTTTAAATCCGGGATGATCGAGCTCATTCAACAAGGGTTTAGAGAAGCGATACTCAACCTGCGGCCCACCGAGCCTTTTTAAGTGTCCCGGTCATGGCTCATCGCTCTGAGAAATTCACTTACTTAAGAACATTGTATTAAAAATTTGGTGGAAAATTCATTGTCAAGGAATTAAATATATCAATTTTTTTTTGCTTTTTACTGTCGGTGTCATACGGGTACGAATTGATATTCTTTTTCTATTTGGAACGGTTACGGTTAGTGATAAAAGACAACAGTGGATTAGCGACAATTTTATGGGTGGAACTAATTTTTAACTATCCTTCATATCTTGGAAGCGAAAAATATACGATGAAAATATATCGTTTCAAGACGATTAGGAGGTTGACTGTTTTTAGTGAAAGACAAACATGGACTAATAATTGTTTGATTTGTCACGAAAGTGCTGTATTTAAAAATCACCAATAAACAGGAATCATTCAATGACATTTTTCCTCGAAGATCTCTTTCAAGAGGTTATAAATAGTCTTTCTTGAATAATCTTTGCAACAGCAACAAAGTATTTTGTCAGTGGTAATATCACGGCAGTAACAAGACATCCTATGAAGTTTGTTACTTTATTGGTAATCATATGAAACCGTTTACTGATGCAGAAATTATGAAGAAGTGTTTCCTAAATGCTTCTAATTTAGCGTTAGTGACAAAAATAAAAGATATAAAAAAAAATAATAACTAAAAAAACAAAACAGGATTTATAATATTTTGATAAATTTTCCACATTTTAAATTTTTAACGTTATGTTGGTTTTAAAGCATTTCACACTCCTCCTCCCCATTCATCCTCATGGCAGCGCATGAAATAGTTATGTATGCAGCCAGCGAAAAAAAATGATGAGTACCTATGATAGAGTTAAAGCTAATAGGCCTTAGTGAAAAAAGATTAAAAATATAAAACAGGATTTAAAATTTTGATAAATTTCCAACTTTCCTTAACTATTTTTTTACATTTATTCCCCATGGTCCATATTGTCACGCGGGAATGATTGAGTGATTTGATTAACCCCGTTTACGCTACATCAGGCTTTGGGGCAGTAATTTGAACAATGCCAGAGCGAATATGAAATCGATAGTGCAAACGGTCACTACCCACACGCCGGGAGTGGTTTAGTCAGATTTACCGCTGCTGCCATGGTCAGGTTTCATGCGACCGATGTACAAGGCAAGCCCGGTCGACCTATCCGGTGGCAGCGATCCGGAAAACTGCTATGAGCTAACGGGAAAACTGTACCCTTGATTTAGAGTTGGAGCAGGGGCCAGCTCAGGGTGGTCCACACTATGACCATGGTTCAGTACTTTGTCCGGCAAAATCTCGTTGCTCAGAAGAGTGCGACTTATATTCAATCAATCAATCAAAGGGTCATACTGAACTCCATAAAGGATCTCGAGACTTAGTGCCACTAATGCCTGAGAAGACAGATATGCAGTAAGATCTGCCTTGCAAGAACATATTATTATATTATGTGAGTCAGGAAGTAAGTTTCTTTGCAGAACGACTACAGGGATCGCTCTAGGGACAGACAAACCAGACCCCTGCCTGGGGCGGCAAATTTTAAGGGCGGTATTTGGATGGAATTTGAGAAATATTTTTGTTGTTGTTGTTATAAAAAATTTCTGAAATATTATTGAGTGGGAATTTGGTATTTTATTTAACGTATCTTATTTCTTCATTTTGCACTCTGTATGTTTAATGCCAGTTTTCTTTTCTGTTGAAACTTGAAGGATTCGAGGTGGGAGTACATGTTAAATCATGAAATTTGATATGTTTACACATCTTTCTTTGGTAACTTTTTTCCCACCTCGGAGTGAGGTCACAACGTGCATTTCTTTCACCCATACGATGTCCGGTTTCAGCAATCCAAAAGGGACAGGGGTAATTAAAGTTTTTGGTAGATAGAGAGTCACATGAGATGTTTTATTTTAGTCCCGAGTGTAGTTGCT
This sequence comes from Trichonephila inaurata madagascariensis, assembly GCA_019973955.1. Lineage (NCBI taxonomy): Eukaryota > Metazoa > Arthropoda > Arachnida > Araneae > Nephilidae > Trichonephila > Trichonephila inaurata. Next base: position 98,385 of record BMAV01019591.1, read on the forward strand.
ATAATTTAAAATAAACACTTGTGATCCCAACCATCAGCAGACTCTTTTTCGAAGAAATTGGCCGGCTGAAATGGGCGATTCCTTCTCTTACATTTTACTCGTTTCAAAAAAGAACAGGTAATTATGTTCTTAGTTTCGAATTATTTTGTATTTTTTAAGACAAAATATATATAAATGTTATGCTCCCTTTGTTTTAGTGAAAATTATTCAAATTTTGTAGGTGTGTATCTATGTGAGCAATTCATCTTTTTTAACTATACTTTTTGCTTTAGAGAGAGGGGGCATTTTCCATTTTTGTCCGGGGCGCAAAAATACTAGAGCAGCCAGTCTGTACAACAAGCATCCGTACAGACAGTGCGAGGACTTGTGGAGCAGTGCGAACTGTCTGCAAGGCGACCATAGTTAGAGCAGTTAAGTACAGATGTGTTACTGTATAATACAAAAAAATGAAGAGTTACTTTTGTACTAATAAAAATTAGAGAGTTATTAGTATTTAAAATTACTTTAAAGTAGCAGAAACTTAGTAAAATCTGAAAAGTACGCGGAGCGAACAGCATCATGACGAAAGTATTCGTTGCAGAAAACACAAGGAGAAAGCACATGATCTTGTATTCGACATTGTAACATGAACATCTCTTGTTCGCATCGTCTGTTTTAATCTTAAAATGATTTTAAGTGTCAGATTTTAAGGCTGGAGGCTGTCCCCTATCATTTGTTCTCGGGTAATTCATCTTTCAAAAAGGTACCACAACACCCTTCGAGTCTTAACCTACCTCAACACAGAGGGTGTTAGACCTTTGTCCTGGTCGGCACATTCTCCAAATCTCTCCCTAATGAAAACAATTGCTCATGGATTTCTAAGAGACTGGACTGCCGCCGCTCTACAGCCACTAAAGTTGATGTAGTGTGGCGTAGACTTGAAGCAGCATCGAGTGACAGGTTATCCAAGCCTAGTTTGATTCGATGCCTAAACGGGGTGTATTAATTCCGGAATTGCCTGAAAATTTTGTCATGTTTAGGTACAAAAAGGAAAATTTTGTTATTTGCTTTCCTTTCTGGTGTTCCAATTTTAAGGGCCAGAAGTGAATACAAAGAGAATATTGATATACTTTGCAATATACTGTATTTATGAATAAACCTTTTAATTAAAAAAAAAATTCCAAATATTTTTAAGCCAGTAATATTTTTATTCTTAATATTTATTTAACAACTAATATAAACTATTAAGTCTTAATTTACAATTAGTTTTAAAAATAGAATAAATAAAGAAGCTTCAAACACAATTAAAAAACATGAAAAGTTAATATGTAGCTAAAATCCGATTTTGAGCTTTATAAATTTACAAAATTTTAGATAAAATGAGTGGAAGAGTAAAAGGGGATTACAATTTACACACTCAGTCTTCATATTGTTACTAGGAATTTTGGGGTGTTAAGAGTGAGGAAATTGAGAGATATTAAGTTTACAGAGGTAGAAAAATGTTGTAATTAAGAATCAAATTATAATTGATTTAGAAAATTTTGTTTTAAGGGTTTCAATCAAGTATGACATTTCTTAGGCTTTACTGGATTAAAATTCAATGAATAATTTGGTACCGAAGTGAATGTAAAAATATTTTTCATGATTTAATGATTTTCGAAAAGATTTTGCAGTTGCTTATGTGTATACAGAGTCCATTAATTATATTAATTATGCTATTATTTGTGAATAATATTACAGTAATATATTCTGAATGAGCACTTTCCAAATAATGATGCTTTCGTTGTAACGAAATTTGGTTTGAATAATAATTAATTATCTCTTCTTCGGCTTTTAATTTAAAAAATCAGGTATTAGTTATTCAAATATTAAAAATCCTCATTTTTTTCTATCACCGAAAATTTACAAAAATTCAATTAAATTTGACAGAGTTAAAAATGGTGATAAAAAGTACATTGATGAATTCTGAAAAATATTACATTCCATATTACAAAATACTGTGCATAATTTTAAAGCATCTGCTATTATTTATTCAAAAATAGCATAGATAAGGAGTTTTTCAATTGACTGTTTTGATTTCATGGATTTCTATCTAATAGAAGAACTACTACTATACTACTACTATCTACTGAAGATATGTAAAAAAAAAGCCGTTTAACATATGTATAATAAGTATATGTAAAGACTACCCAATTAATTGTTAAGAAAACATATGTGATTCATAAGTTGGTTGGGCATCTGCTGTAGATAGACATCTCTTGTTTCAAAGTCCACAATACAATAATAGGTTTACAAAGTCAATGAATTAATGGTCAAGCTGTGAAAAGAATATATATTCTTAATACTGATTAAAGTAAAATCACATTTATCAAAATATGAAAAATGTTACTACACATATATGATGTTATTTATAGAACTTTTTGTTTTTCTTCGGTTAATAGAGGGCGCTATTTCGATACAATTTCTTTCTATTTTATTGCTAAAAACCTATGCTGCACATATTTCATAAATTTTACAATTTAATTTAAAATTCATATACGTTATTTTTCTCCTGTATGTAACATGAAAATGGTTGCATTTCTTAAAAATTGTTTCAAAAACAATAATACACCTTTGTATAAATCATCAACAGTACATCAAATGTGTCCAATTTTTAAAATTTGTATAAAATAAAATATGTAGCTTAGGTACCATTATCCTGCCTTTTGTTTGGTGTTCAGTTTCTTAGAAAATATAAGGTCTTAAATCTGTTTTTTAATGTTGCTAAAAACTGAATTTTAAAAAAATTCAGATAGAACTTTGTATTTTGGTACGTCATTTTTTTTAATCCCACTTTCTACTTTTATTATGTTACTTATCAGTTCATGAAGTGCATATTTTTTTTTTTTTTGATTTTATGGAAGTTTCAATTGGTAAAACTACACTGGTGTGCAAAACTTAAGCAACAGGTGGGTTTATTGCCATAACTTCACGAAAAATCATCTGAGGACATGAAATTCTGAAATGAGGGAGAGTATTATGTACGTAAGGATGACGAAAGCATCGGCGCTGAAAAGGAACACAACGCATACGGTATGGAATCAAACAAAACAAGCTTTATTGAACGCATAATATCGTGACTCATGATTGTCTATCCAACAGGAAGAACAACAAGCAGATGTTCCTTAATATGGTATATGCCCTCCTTACTACAATGGTTTTCTTTGCACCGTCTCGCATACTCAGAACTAGCTGGTGTAACATTTCTTGAGGTAGGAGTGCCCATTCCTCAATCAACATCTGTTTGAGTTGTTGGTTGTACTCGGATGATGTGAGCGTGTGGCAATACGTCTCCCCAAAGCATCCCCCACATGTTCGATGGGATTTAAATCACAGGAGCACGCTGGCCGAATCCATTCGAGTGATATCTTCACTTTCAGCAGCTCCTCAACAGCAAGAGTGCGATGTGGCAGTGCATTGTCATCCATAAAGATGAAGTCTGGGCCAATGGCACCTCGGAAAAGATGCAGATGGGGAAGAAGTACCCTCCTCACATGCGATCCCCGGTTACAAACCCTCTGTCGAAAATGGGAAGCTCAGTTCCGCCGTTCAGCATAATGCCAGCCCAGACAAGAACTCCAGGACCACCGTAACGATGTCTTTCCTTGATGTTACTGGGATAAACCGGGTCCCGATCTCTCCAAATCAAAACGCGTTGAGAATCGCTTCTGGTACTGAACCGACTCTCATCCGTAAAGAGAACACGACTCCATTGATCAGTTGCCCATTTTTTGTGCTCTCTGCCCCACTGTAAACGGTGGCTTCGGTGGCCATCTTTCAGGACGTTCGGAGGCGGGTGAACAGGCCCCTTTGCGAAGGCGTCTGGCCACAGTAAACCGCTACACTTGTCGACCTGTTGCTGTACAGGTTTCTGAGCAATGGTGCTTGCTGACTGCTGTCGAACTTTTCGCCTGCAGGATGATATATCGGTCATCCCCTGCAAATTGTCGTCCTCGGGCGGCCACACCAACCTTTCTAACAGCTGTACCGTGGTTTGGAACGCTTTCCAAGCGCGCGAAACGACACTTTGTTGATTCCGAACTCTGCAGCTACACTGGTGACAGTACGCCTCTCTCCAGCTTTCGATCATTCTTCCACTTGTGAAGTCATCCAGATGATTTCTTCTAGCCATATTCCGAACTGACTCACTGGCACTTGCAGAAATATGGTGAATTGCGTCTCCGTCCTTCATTTCATTCTACTGTTGAGCAGCGGGTGGACATCACGCGTTTTGCGTACGCTCACATCGCTTCTGACGTTTTGTTCCTTATATTTGCATACGCATGACGTTTCTACTGACTTACGTGTTCCCTCTACTGATCTCCAGACCTCCTTTTCTGCAATTTCATGGCTATCTGCTAAATTTTTACATTGTTGCTTAAGTTTTGCACACCAGTGTACTTACACGTTACAGAATGGGGACGAGGAATTTCACCAAACTAGTTTAATTCCTCTATTCACGCATGTATTGTCCTGAACGTTGAAAAACTAAAATTGTGTTTCCACTGCTTCAATTCTCATGAGAAGCTTTAATATGTATTATTGAATGACACTGTAGCCAGTTGTCGTTGCTCATGTTCGTCTGAACCAAACTGCAGATGCGACTATGGAACCAGAGGGTGCAGGAAGGATTGCATAGCAATGAAGGATTGCGCTGCAACATCAAGAGCTGTGGCACAAGGGTTGGGGCCTGTTGCACAACAACCATTTTTATTCTGTGCTATTTGATGTTTTCTACTTCAGAGAGAAATTTCAGTAAGATGTCCATTGTTGTGAGAACATTTGAGTGCTCAATGAACGCTGAACAGGACAGTTTAAATGCACGATTTCAGAAGAAACACAATTTTGCTTACAACATCACGATGGTGGTTGAGGCATTGCGGTGAGGCATTGCACGATTCTTACATTATGTATTGCTATTTTATTGGATTTTAGTTTTCTTCCACCCAAATATACATTGGCAATACCACTGGCGTAGATAACCTCAATTGAGCCCTATATCAAAATTCCTTGGGGACACTTTTATGGGACCCCCTCAACATTTTATGGTTTTTTTTTGCTTAAACATTTTGGGACCTCTGCAATGAAGGGACCCCGTATCATTGATATGGCTGATACGGTGGTAGCTACGCCCCTGGGCAATACACTCAGTAGATATCATTATTTCTCTGAATTGTTTATTGAATTGCTATCGTCCCTTTCCTTTTAGGCTAGCTTTCGGATAAATTCCAAAAGCGCAATGAGAGATTTCGCATGCTACACAACATTCAATACATTTTCATCGCTCAACAGGCTATACAGTTGTCTTGTCCCACCCATTTTCTTGATCTGCGTTCATCGAACTCATTAAGTTTTACAGCTGGCAAACGTTAGACCCAACCAGCATACACTCCACTTTGCTATGCCAGATGACCTTCGGCTACTGTGAAAGTAGCATGGTCTGACATGCTCCAAGAAAATCCAAAATATTTTTATTTCAATGTTGTGGTGCGACGCAATAGTTATATTGCCCACCATGGCGGCTACATAAAGTACTTCCTTTTACGCAAATCTCAACGATGCTGTTACTTCAATTATATCATCTCAATGTTTTAAATTTCCTGCCGAATAAATTTTGCATTGATATCACTTATTATTCATAGTGTGCATAGGCAACAGTGCATTCAGTGGTGTAATTGTGAGGTGGACAGGAATCTACAGGTCCCAAAGCCTGACTTTGCACTGAGGTCCCTACTAATATTATCTGTTATGCCAGTGAGTATATTAAAATAGCATGTGGATTTCACCTAAAAATAACAAAATTTTAATCAATGAAGACTTGAACAGCAACGTGGAAGCGCGATACGCTACCGCTCGGCCATTGAGTTTCACGGTAACATATATAATGATAAATAAATTTCACCTTTTCTGTATTAGGTACGCTTATCCGTTTCGCCGGCGCAAATCTCAATAAGTTGGCGTTATTGGTGATAACACACAATATAAACATAAAAAATATTAATAAATAATAGTTCTCATATTGAGGTTTTTCATGCATTTTTGATGTATTATAAAAAGACGTAATTGATTTAAAAAACATACACGTCTTGTTTTGAAAATGTTGTGGTTAAAGGTTATCAGAGCGGCAACATTTCATTTGGCGTCGGTTGTATCATTTTTGGCGATTTTATCACCTGTGTCGGCTAAACACAAAAAGTACCCATTTATTTATCAATACTTATTAAACAATTAGATTAAATTGTTGTTATCCAATAGCAAGACCATAATGAGGTCTAGAAAAATTTACAGAAGTATTAAATTAACCATTATCAGTGCGCAGAAAATACCATGTTAAGATTACGAAGATGCCATTGATTCGATGCATCATTCAGTGAACTAAAACAGTTTTCTAATTATAGCATTCACATTTTATTGCCAGAATTATCTTAATCTGTGACGCAATCAATCAGATAGCATCATTTCGAATATGAAGGAGGCGGTTTAGATCTTTGAAACAATACATTATACGCACGATTGCACTCGTAACTAAAGACTATGATCATAATATTAGTGGCTCAGAGAAATTGCATCCTCTTATTTTGTAAATACTGTAATACATAATTTTCAGAAGGTATCGTCATAAAGCACTAGAGGTGTTCATAAGAAATGTTGTGGAAAACAGTTAATTTATAGCCAGAAAATTATTAAAAGTAACATTTTTAATTCGGTATGTCTTCTTGTAGTTCTCTGTCTCTCTTCAATATTGCATTCAATATTTTTCTCTTTAATTTTCATATCCATTACTTCATTCAGTTTCTTCTTTTAATCTTGAAAAATACAGAAAAGTAGTTTTATGCATAATTTAGAATTCCTTTATTTACATTCCAAATTGATAAAAATAATTTTTTATGTATTTTTCAAATTTTTGGTTGGTCTTCTGGCTGCTTATTATTATTATTATTATTATATAATTTTTTGAGTTTATGCTGCAAAATTATGAAAGAATAAATTGAAATAAAGGGGAGGAGGGGGAAATAAGTAGAAGAATAGAATGCATTCGAAAAATATGAGTTAATTTATCCTTTTTTTTTCCACATTAAATTTAAATAAGATTTTAAGCCATTATTTTTTCAAAGTACAAAGCTAGGGGGAAAAAGAACACAACAGAATAAAACAGAAAAATTAGAATACACAATAGAGAGAAGAGAGAAATCACGAAGAATTATGAAAGTTGTAATTAACAGAACTAATTAATTAATTGCATAGTATATGCTTCATTAATATTTTATGGAATTAAAAAAAAATGAAAAATAAATCTTGATGAAATAAATCAGTGTCTAAAAGTAATACATAGAAAATTTTAAAATACAATGCTGTATGCTACAATTCGTAATGTTGAACTCTGTGCCATCGAATTTATTTAATTCAAAATACAGCCGGAGACTGAGTTTAGTTCACATTGAAAAATAAGATCAAAAGAATAAGCCTTTCCTAGTTAATTATTTAAAGATAAACAATTTTGAAAAAAATTAGAAACATTGATTTTTAAATTAATGTTTGCAACACTGCAATCGCGGTATTCAATGTTATTATTCAAATGAAACACAACGATTAGATTCTTTTCAGTATCAATAGATGGCGCTACACTTCCAGTTCCGACTCTGATACCGAAAAAGCGACGTTGAAAATACTTTCTGCTTGCGCTTCGCATTTTGTAACCATGAAGGAAATGTATACAATTTCATTGATGAAAATGCTTCCAAATTTTGCTGTGTAATAAGTAAATTGTAATGTTTGGCTGCAGTAGCGAGTTTGTTTCAACATTTCTCACGAATTTATTCCACGGCTTCATTTATTTCTTCTAATATAGTTCCCATCAAGGTTTAAATTTCCTCTAAATATCCACAGATGTTTCAGATGTTTCGTATTAAAATATTTATATATGTATTTGAAACAATATAATTTTCAAATTAATTAGAAAATATCATAAGTTAAAGGTGAAAGAAGTTTCCACGATGTAAAGAATAATACTATGTTTACGTTAACAAAACGTTGAAATGACCACACATTGCGGTAATTTTTAAAAGTTATACTAACATTTTCAAAATTTTTGTAAGAAATTTTTCCAAATAATGCAAGGTAATTTTCGTGCAACTTTTTGCGATGTTATTTACGTAACATGGTTACTTTTCAAAGAAATGAGTTTACCACAAGTAATATGAACTTATAATTTGTTCTTTATTTAAATGGATTCTGAGAAATGAGAGATTCATCTTACCTCATTCATATAAATATTTCATCATTTGCTTTTGTTCTATAATCCTCGATCTCAAATTTGTTTTTGACAATTTCGGCCTCTAAAATAATCTTCCAAATTCCACACTGAGAAACGAACTACAAATAGACTGACTCAATTCACATCCTCCCTCAACTTCGATCGAGCTCCCCGAGCATCCTTTTTCGACTCGACCGACTCGACCAATCAGAGAGCTGTTTTGAGCACGTGACACTAACTGAGAACGTCACTGGCACAGACGACGTGAAGATTCAGGATCGTGCAGATGTACGGCGCGCTCTTGAGATATTTTCGAAGTTTCCGACATCGTTGTATCGTGCTTTGACGAAAACACCAACTTGATTCCTTCCTTATTTTGTGTGGATTATTTGTCGCCAATAATTATTTCCATCTAAACGAATTCGTCTTCGAAATGTGCTGGATTAATAACATTTGAAAAAAAAACTAGTTAAATGAATACTCTGTTCTCTACGATGCTATTTTCCAACGACAATGATGCAATGTTTTAAATGCCATTTTGAAAGTAGACGATAAAATACATGAATGATGCCTGTACACCAGTTTCCGGAGGTAAATATTATTGTACTTTTTTATATCTTCCTTTGATAGTATACTATACATGAGTCAAGAAAAGTTTTTTGGGCGGAGAGATCAATTGAGGGTTAACCATCGTATGTTTACATTTTAAATCACACGCATGTGCGAATAAGATTGATTATTCTCTTATTAAAATTAACTCTTATCATATTTAACATTTAGTAAATTAAATGTCGATGAAACATTCGCGATAAGAATTTTTGTTAATATCGAATCTTTTCGATTTATGGGACAGATTGTTGGAATTCTTAAATTAATTTTTGAACTATCAAAATTAATTTCATTTTTTCGATCAGATTAAAATTTTTTTTTAAAAAAAACCTTTTTTTATATAAAAGAAATGAAATAAATGTAAATAAATGCCTTTCTGTGAAGTATCTTTCCATTTTAAAAAAAAGTTAAAATCTTAAATGTACTGAAAATTAACTATGTGTATTGTTTTATTTAATTATTTAAATGGTGAAAAACGAAGTTGGAAATTTTGTTTAGTTATGTACAGATAGCTTATATAAATATTGAAAATGTTAATTGTTACTATTACTTTTAATATTCATTTTTGGAATGGGTTTTGGCATTGTTTACACTTGCTTAAGTAAACAACTTTTTCCGTATTAATTTCTAATATGTTGAAATAATTTTTTACAAAATTGAATTTTTTTTTTTTGTCGTAATAAATACATCGTTATTTGTATTGTTTAACGACGACTTTTTCTTTTTAAAATCCATGGATTTCTTTCATTATATTAATTAAAAATTATAAATTAGCAGTTTTGTGTAAATTTTGGATAGTAATAACCTTTATTTATGAATTGCTTTCCATTCAAAACTGATCAAAAAGATAAATTAATCGAAGAATCCACGGCCCGATTGAAAAGTGAACTTATTTTCCTTTTTCAGCCAAAAGGTGGCGCAGTGTGTATGTTTTCTTCGTATTTGTTGCACACACAGCGAAATATTCGTCTATGTTTATAAATGTAGAACTTTTTTTAGTTCGATTAAGCTTTTATATTAGCTTTCGAAATATAGTAATATTCCGAACGTTAGTAATATTCCTAAATTTAAAATATGTTTTGGAAGTGATCAGATCATCGCAATTTTTGTTAATCAATTTGTTGGTCCTGTGTGGATGTAAATAAAATATATATATTCTTTTGTGGTTAAGAATTATTAAGACTAGTGTATTATTTTTTATTTATGATTTTTTAATAATCATATTTATAATTAATAAATTTTTAATTTCTAAATTTCTAACAAGTTATTTTTGTGACTTTAACACACTTTTAGCTATGTACACATTGTGTGTATTCTTATTTTTCAATCCTAATTTAATGAAAACAGTTAATTTATTTTCTATCACTTCTTTAAAGAATTTAAAATAGCGGAATATGAATTGCTTTTTGTTCAAATCATATGCATGTGATATTATGTTTACACACAATAACCACATACTTCTTAAAACATTTCAATCGTTTTATCCAATATGTTGCTGCATAATCATTAACAGATATCAGGAATCGTGCTCTTGTAAAAAGCAAATCTTATAAATATAAAATATTACTAATTAAAGGTTTAATAAGGTTTATTTTAACACAAAATCTCGTTTTTCATTAAACGTTCAACGGACTGATTTGTTTTTAATACTGCTAAGTTTTCAACTGTTACATTGTTTAAAATTTTAGACATAAAATATTGATTTGTTGTTCTAGTAATAATCACTGTATGGAAAGCCAAAATCTGAAGTGGAACTCAATTTTCGTTGAAAAAGAAAGTGGCAATGAAAGGAACTCAGTTACAGTTACATACTTTTCATATTGTTATTCGTTATGAATAAACGAAAATTTTCATTAACGAAATATAATTCCTTCTAAGTTTGGGAGAAACAAAGAAATTTAAGATGTTTTTATTATACTGACTGTTATAAGATATATTCAGGCATAAATTAATTGTACTTAATGAGGAGCTCTTACGGAAGAAACAATACAAATTATTTTTAAAGTATTTATTTAACACACACATACATATAATCTTTAGAAATCTTAAGTCAGGCAAATTGAAATTATTATATAAGTATACATAGAGTAGAGAATAATACTGTATATTATTGTTTATCTGGAAGCTATTTGGGATAGAGAGAGAATCAAAAATGCCAATAGTTCTACGTACGTTTGCATTTTTTTTCACAACTGTAATGATAGAAAAAATGAATTGCTTGTTTTCTTAAGTGTAATAACAAGAAAACCTATTTGGAATATTAAAATTTGTTTTAGTTGCAGTTGTTCTATAATCCTACCATTTGAAGTCCATTATACTGCTATGGCTTTTACTGACGAAATTAATATTATTACAACACACAAGAGCGTTCGTAACTCATTTTCAGTTAATTTTTATTGATCTTTTTTTAAAAATCGTTTTAAAATTTAAAATTTTTTTCAAAATGTATCATTTTTTTTTAGTTGTATGCTGATCTCTGCATTGCACACATATTCATTTGATGTTGCCACATCATATTAAGTGAATAATCATTTAAAAGATAATACCGGTTTCAACGAAACTCAGAACGATGTGCTTTAAATAAATGTATCGAAATTGAGAAAACACACATTCCAGTTCTGAAATTTAGTTTAGTGGTGCAGAGTTAATTTTGTATCGGTATCCCAGTCTAGCTTTTTTCACAATACCTGTCTTTTTACATTAAGAACGTGTGTGTGTGTTCCGAATCCGTTTAAATGAGAACGCACTTTCAGTTAAAAAAAACTTTGTATGGCAACGCAAGTTCGAATCAAAAACCTTTTGTTCGACGAAGAGTAGTTCATTGACAAATCGTCGACGCCACCGTGTCAAAGAAAAATCCTTCAGTCGTTTCTTTCTGATCCAGCGAATTTATCTGAATCGTTGTAATGGCATTCTCTCTGGAGTGGATTTTTACACTGGGAACTGGCGTGAATCCTTGCTCCCCTGTTGGCATATCGCGTAAATTCCCTATCCACCCCACCCCCTTTTTCCCTTTATCGTAATCTTCATCGATCGTGGGGGTGTTCAAGTCATCGTTTCCTCCTGCCTTTTCCCAAAATCGCCAGCTCGTGAAATGTCGTTTACGAGAAATTGAATCGGCGCGAGTAATCGGGAGAACATATTTTGGAATAACAGTGGCGTAGTTGTGTGTGGAGGGAGGCACATTAAAAGTTTCATTACTTTTATGTTGTCGGAAAGGAAATGGCTATGCAGAGAGAGGTGTGAGGGTGGCAGAATTTTGTGTTTTAATGATGATGAATTTATGAATATATTTGATAGTGAGTGTATATAATTGTCTGAAATGTAACATACGTAATTTAGTCCCGCAAAATTTGCTTTAAATGCTATTTTTCGCGAGGTAGGACCCGAAATTGGCTATATTTTTTGATCGAAAGCTCAGATTTGAATAGCATAATCTGACTACAGTTCCAGATAGAGTAGGGATGAACAAATAGTGGCTGTCAAAGAGTTTTTTTGCTCGGTTGGCCCAACCAAGACAATCCATAAAACCAGGTAGACTAAAAATGTTCTTTATATTAATGTCAACATATATTTGTGAGCAGTTTTTCTCTGCATGAATGTCAACAAGAGTAGATATAAATGCCAGTTGGCTGACATTAGCCTGCACAAGCTGTGATGAGAATTTCAATAAGCCGTCTCACTCTTGATTTCAAAATATTGGTAGAAGAATGTGATAGGGGACTTTTGTCTCCTAAAACCGATTCCAAAATAAAATGTGTCTGGTGATAAACGTATATCACCTTTTAAACTTGTGAATTCCGTTCAGGATGAAAGTGAAAATTTTTGGATGTATGCCTTTTTTTTTTTGCAATCCCTGCAATGTCTATTAACAATGGAACACTTTTAAACTAAAAACGAATGTTTTCAAGTTATGCCCTATATCTTGATATAAACACAAATTTCGCTATGGCTCAAAGAGTTGTAATTTTAAGTGGCTTGTATTGGTAATCTCATTATGGTGTTCTCTTTAAGAGCTATGAAATTAATTTCGAATAAAAAAAATCGAAACCGTTATTCCCTTTTTTTTTCCAAATATATGCTTTCTTTAGTGTTATTGTTTCAAAATATAAATTTAAAATAAAGGCTTTAGTAGACATTTTTTAACTTAATAAAGAATTTGACTGAATAATATAATTAATATGCTAGCATTAAGTTTATAGTATTCTGCCCTACACAAGAATTAAACTTATTTAATATGATCCTATGTTTTGTTTAATATGACGAACAATAATATTTAAAGGTATAGTTGAAGCTATGTAAATTATCGCATACTTTAATCATAAAAACAGTAGGTCAGCATTTATAGTTATATAACATCGTATGATATAAATCGTCTTCAAAATCTAGTTTGTTGCTGTATAATGGCAGTATCATTTATTATTATTATTATGACTCTTCAGGAGATAAAAGTCTGTAAAATTTATCACACTAAATGCAAATTTTATTACTTATTTTTTTCAAAAGTGTATCTTTAAAGTTTATTTGTTGTGGAAAATGTGTATATGTCATTATTGAACTAATATTTCTTTGATTAAAAATGATACATAACTTCATTAAATTTCTTAACTAATGCTTTAAACTCTAGAGAAGGGATAGATCTTATATTTTAAATCTAATGACATTGACGTTTTTCCTTCTATTTATCTATATTTCTAACGTTAAATCTCGTTAACTGTGTTTTTAACGCCTTACTTATGTTCTACGGCAGTTAATGTAAAAATCGTTTTCATCCTTTAAAATTAAACACGTTTCTAGTAATTATATCCATTAAAACTATCTTTTAAAAATATCAATTTAAAAAACAGCTTATGCATGAAAAATGACTGTTCAAAAGCTCTGATATTAAAAATGTGTTCAAAAACAGTACTTCCATTAAAAATATAGTTAATTTAACGCAAGGACGTAGCTACCGCCGTATCAATGATACGGGGTCCCAAAGCTACAGGGGCACCGATATCAGCGATATTTTGATGCTTTCGAATAAGTTTCATGAATGCGATCGTTTTGATTTATTTTCCAAAAAAGTGCTCCCCCAAGGAATTTTGATATAAAGCCCATTCAGCACTAGCTACGCCAGTGCTGTAACATTAATTTTTTGAAATCCTTATGTTGTGTCATACTTCATATGTGTGTGGTAATATTAAGTAATTCGAGATATAAAATATTCTTTTTCTTAAAGTTAATTCAAAACTAACACATAAGGCGTATTAATTTTTCATACTTTTCTTCTACATTCGTAATTTTCTTCCAGTTTCTATAGAAGGTAAATAAAATAATGATCAATTATCCTTTTAACGATAATTTTCAAATTTTATATTTCTAAAAAAGGTTCAAAGCAAAAATATCTCATTTACGCTCATTTTCTTTCTTTGTGAATTTTGACGTTATTATATGTGTGCTTGTTCATGTTATTTCTCAAAATGATAGTCTGGGAATGCGGTATTATTTTGTAGAAATTCGAATATTCATATATTTTGCTCGCTACTTAAGTATAAGGAACAATTCTCTCCTATTTGTTTTGTATAGTCTCGACAGGAAAACTGTGGCTGGTTTAAATCCTGGTGCCATTGAAGACCCGCCATCACGTTAAATCTATCGAGGCTTAATGTCCTCCCGTTGGTATGGTGTGGTAGTTAGGAGAGGGGTAGTCAGCTGAGGTGTCGTCTACGTCACTCGACCGAGGTTCAAAATTACGAGGTTGATGTAACTCACTCGACTCAAAAACACAAAACACAGTAAAAAAGTAACACTTACGCCATTTTCCCCCGTCTTAAAATCTAGACCCTTGTGTGTGTGTATTATGTTTCACATTATCCCTCAAGTGGCTCTGAGCGATGCGTTCCAAATCGGTCAATCTCTCAGAAGCCGATGCGTTGTTCCCGAATAAGAATTGCATTTTATTTATTCCTAGAACTTCCCTCTTTTCGTTCTCAAGTGAATTAAATTGATTTCGCGAGAACAGAGCCCTGATAGAATCCGTAATCAAAAATAAAGGGGAAACCAGAACCCCGTAGTTTTCGATGAAATGTTATTACTTACCAGTCTTGACATATTTGCTTCTTGAAAGATGTGCTTTATTTTCCAGCGGGGTTTTTAATACTCCTTCCATTTTAGACTATATTACTTCTTGTGTGGAACGAACGCGATGTCTGGTTCATTTTGTTGTTCTCTGGAGCTTGTTCTGAAAAAAAAAAGCGTTAGAGTGTTGGTGGGATGTTTGTTACGGATTAGATTTGTGAATGAAATATTGTTGTCTCTGTGTTTTCGGAGATCAAATACTGTGTTCATTTAGCTTAGGAAAGTGTCAAAACAAAATTCAAGTCTGAAATGTGATTTTCTTGAATTCTTTGTTTCTCATACCTTTCGGGAATGTTTTTATTTTGAATTCTTTTTTACGTTTGTATATATCTGTCGTCAGTGGCGCACACAAGAATTTTTCAGGGGAAGGGCCAGAGGGTCGAAAGTCCACCATTCTAGTATCACATCCCAATACACCGCTTAACATATTCTTTTGATTTTGTAGGGTGAAAAATTGTGTGTACAATGAAAAATAAATTATTAATAACAAATACTTCATTGAATTTTACGTACTCTATATATAAAATTATAATCAATCAAAAAAAAAAAATTGAAGACTATGGGGGTCTGGGCCCGTTGATCTATCTCCCCTTTGAGTGCCACCACTGTCGGTTGCAAAAAGATTCTTGTGTATATTGTTATATGTGTAATTTGGAATTAATTCATTGAGAAAAAATGAATGCATACACATGCGTATGAAAATCAGAATTCAGTGTCCTGTTTTTACTGGTTCAAATTTGCTGAAATATTTAAATAGTATCCTACATGCAATTCAAAAAGTAAAAATAAAAAAAGGTATTTTTTAAATTTTGTTTTGAATTTTGAATGAAGTATTAAAGCACTTATACTCCAAAAATAGTTTTTTAATGTAAGCAAAAACAGCGAATTTGTAACAAAATTCTAGCTAGTCTTCATTATGCATATAAAATGTTTTATTTGACTAATTTTAAAGGCGGTATTTAATTTACGTTATACTAATATATTAAAAAAATTCTGCAATGGGACTTTAATAAAAGTAATCGAGAGACTTGTCAATTTGAAGTGTTGATTTATATTTTTATATCAAATTAAATACTTCCAATAAATAATCCCACTAAACTTTTGATCGCTATTTTGTTATATAAAATATATAATTGCCATTTTTTATTTATTAAGTTTTATTATTAAATTACCGTTACGTCGATCAACCTATCCTTAAAAGTTAATATTCAATGTCACTAAATTTTTTAGTACTACATTTCAAATTTTTGTGGTACTTCAGTTTTTTCATCGCCAGTATTTTTAGATGCTTTGTCAGCTATAAAAAAAATATTTAACCCCATAAACTCATAAAATCACGTATTTAATATTAGATGATAATCGTAATGACTTGGAACGTGTCAAAAACATTTATAAATGGCCGAACAGTTTATCTAAAAAAATAAATCGTAAAAGTTGTTTTCCAAAATCAGAGTAAAAATATCTTAATGGTTGGTTGCATAGCCAGACAAAATAACCAATACATAAAGTCGTTTACTTTAAGTAAATAGAGTGAAAAATGGGATCTATAAAATCGATTTTTTAGTGCCATACATGTCAATATTTCAAAGAGTTTTTGTTTGTTTCTGACATTGAAGTAAAATATCCACTCTATAAAACGGTTCCTAAATCGTTGTTATGCAGTTTTATATTCTTGTTATTTCGAATCAATCCATTCACATCTTGGGTATTGGATTTTCTGTAGCAGTTTTACTCCAGTTTTCGAAGACTTGTTTTCTAATAAAAAAAATCGTAAATGTTAGAAACGCATCATAAATATTAGCCCGTTATTTGTTGGTATAATTTTTATAGTCGCTTAAAATGTACATATTGGCATGTGTTGTAAAAGTTTGATGAAAGTTTATTTCGACGTTTTTATACTCATAAGCCTTTTTTATTTTGTTCCACAAACAATAATTGTGCCACATTTTATTTGGAAGATATGTTATTAGGTATTTGAAGAAATGAAATAAATTTATTTTTTAGATAATTATATCAATTATAGCAAATATTACCATGGATAATACTTTTTGGGCGATATAAACACACTAGTTGGTAATAAAAATCGTTATAAAAAATGTATTGAATTAAAAGTTAAATAACCTTGTAGTGGTAATGTGTTAAATGTATTGTTCGTTAAAAATTCTTTTTTATGTAGAATTTTCTAATAAATTCGCAATTTCATCGAAAATAAGTTATGTTAGAGCTGTATATAAAATCCTACTTTTTCCGTGCTTTTTTTTTTATAAACATTTGAAGATATAAAAAGATTATTTAATTATTTACTACTATGACTTTCTTACCAATTGATGCAATATCGCCCAAAATCTAACACTTAAATGCTTTTGGTGAAAATATTAGCTACCCACTCGCTCGTAGCTGTCCGGAGCTATCACTTAAGCTTCCCGGCCAGAGATCGCGTTGACGCGGCTTCGACGGCTTACCTGTAGGAGAGGAACGCAATCCCGTTGAGTTGATCACTTTTAAGGGTGTTTCAAGTTTGAAATCTTCAGAGGAAAGTTTCTTGTTACTGTATTTTAGTGAACTCTGGGTTTAAATTTATATATTTAACTGAAAAGAAAAAAATTTTTTTATCGTTTTTGATTAATGGATTTCAGTTCATGGCTTCATTAAATAAATTTGGGGATTTAAATTCATTATTTAAAGATATTTACACATAACAATATCAACACACATGTCTAATTATTTGAATTAACTTTCTTGATTAGTATTAAGTTTCATGAAACTTGATACCTTAATAATTTGAGAAATTTTCATTGTGACTATGTATCTCATAATGTAAACAATATCTATGATGAACTGCGTAAAGTACTTCTATGGTAATTTTCGTGAAAAATTGATTTTTCTAAAACATTTCCATAAGAAAAGCTACGAAACTGTTTGATGCATATTTATATTGTTTTAATTCCATTATCTTTAAAGTAAAACTTAAATGTTTTTCTCTCATAAGTTTAGAACCTTACAAAAATATCAAATATTAATTATACTGTACGATAGAACTCCTAGTTAAAAACTCACATTCATACAAAAAAAAATTGTATTGTACTATGCTAGTGAATAACTGCATGTATGGTTTTTTTCAAACAACAGTTTCATTTAATTTGTACTATATATTAGTTGTTTTTAAGATATTTTTTTGTAGTTGGAATAATAAAGTAACAAATACATGAATTAAGAAATATGTAGCAATGATTTATCTTAACATGTAGTGTAAACCATGCAAAACATAAAACGGAAGGGTGCTGAATAAAGATATTTTTAATACTGCTTATTGTCCATTATGTAATAGAGTAATTAACAATGCCAGGTTGATATTTAATTAAATAACGGCGGATTCTTTTCCCCGAAGGATTGTTACAATTACTTACCACTCATCGATATTAATTCCTCTCTTTCAACTTTCTACATCTTAATTAAATACGGCCGATTTTTATTTACGATGGTCAACATTCATAGGAAAGTCCCAGATGCTGATTTTTATGTTCTGCATTGTTGCTTATATTATACTTTGTACCTTACTTCAATCCTTTGTTGCGTTATTTAATGAAATAGCTTAGTATCGAATAAAAAGATTGAACATTATCTACAAAAATGGCTGATATAAGTTTAATTACACCTTTGTGTCAGAGAAAAAAAATTAATATCTTGCACTGATTGGTTCCTTTTCAGTAATCAATAAAAATTGCAGAAATTAAAAAGAAACATTAAAAGACTTCGAAATTTATTTTAGCTTTATAAATTATACTATGGCATCTCAAACACAGTTTTTAAAAATTCCAATTTTAAATTCAAGAACCCTTATATATGATGCTTTTGCATTTATTACGATTGAATTTCAACCAAAATGGCTTATGAATAACTGTACTTAAATATAATTCTTCGCCGTTAATTTAATTCCAACTTTATACCATCTTTCCGGAAATGATTTTAATTCGAAATTTTGCTCAAAACATGATGGAAACGTGACATTCGAAAAGTGGAGTCTAAACTGCATTAAATCTTAGCCTTGTTCTATAAATGTAATAAATTTCTATTATATTGATCAACAGATTCCACCGTTGTAACTCTCCTCAAACCCTTCCAAAACACTTTTGATCGCTTTTCCGTTTGATAGATTACTTTATCGCATTTAAAGGTGAATTAAATAAATTGGAAATGATGCTGAGAGTGGATGTGTGTAATTGCTAACTAGAGGTATTCAGAGATATTTCATTGTATTTTGATGAATATTACATTCATATTTCTCTCTTTCATATTTACTTTGAAACATGTAAACACATTTAGCTGTAACAGAATTTTAAATTATTCCAAATAGTTTTCAGTATTTTCGATAAATAAGTTTGAGTTAATCAGTGGCGTACACAGACCTCTCTCGTAGTGAGGTGGTTACTTTATAAAAAACACGTAGAAGAAACTGCCGAGGCCATATCTTTTGGGTAAAAAATTTAAAATTTATTGGGTCTCTGGGGGGTTGAACCCACCTTGTGTATGCCATTGGAGTTAATGTATGTTTCAAACCAAGATTTTTAATGCACCATTGAAATTGAGAGAGAGAGAATCGGGCATTGTAGTTGATTTAGTAAAACAGAAATATAATCTTCCCTCAATTTTTACTGTTTGCCCCAAAGTTTTTACCTCAGATAAATCTTAACGATTTACAGCAAAATATTGATAAAATTCTCCTATAAATAACCGTTGTTTTTAATTAAATTTTCAATTATTTTTAAGTTATAAAGTTAAGTACAAATATTTCTCTCTCTTTCTATCTCTCTCTCTCTCTCTCTTTATATATATATATATATATGTATAATTTTTTAAGATTCAGTTAAGTAGATTATTTCTACTATAATTCGTTTAAAAAAAAAGTTCTGAACTACCATATTTTTTCAGCTATCTGCCCTGTTGTGCTAGTTTTGAGCATATTGGTTATAAATTCCATAGTTAGTGTAAAAGAATTCACTTTTTAATCTGTTTGTTATAAATAATGTTAAGTGACCAGGAAAATAAACAAGCTATATAATTGATTGAAATTTTTAATGTGAAAAGATTGCCCGATGAAATTACCTCTCATAATTGAAAATCCAAAGAATATGTTCTAAAATTGAAAACATTTCTCTGGGTAAATTTATCTTATGCTATACTCATTTTATATTACCGTTTTAAATGGTTCAAAAGTGCTGTTTAATGTTTGGAATGAGATTTGATTTGGCTCACGCTAAGGTTATCTAAAACAACATTAATATGTATGTTCAATATGTAATTCAAATTGAGATAAATTTAAAAATTTGCATCAAAATATTTTATATTTAGCTTTTCGTTTGGCAACACATACACATCTGCAATATCTAAAATATATATATATATATATATATATATATATATAACTTCGAAC
This sequence comes from Trichonephila inaurata madagascariensis, assembly GCA_019973955.1. Lineage (NCBI taxonomy): Eukaryota > Metazoa > Arthropoda > Arachnida > Araneae > Nephilidae > Trichonephila > Trichonephila inaurata. The sequence continues at coordinate 118,817 of BMAV01019591.1, forward strand.
TAATTTAGCGTTATGGCTTATCAACACATCTGTAATATCAGAAATTTAAAAAATAAATTATGTTTAATTTTCAGCTAATTAAGCTTATCGTTTGGCAACACATACATCTGAAATAAAAAAATATTTATGTTGTAATTTTAAACTGCTTTAACTTATCGTTTGGCAACACATATATCTTCGATATCTGAAATTAAAGCACAGTTCTCAATGTTTTCCTATGTATAATAATCTGTGAAAAATGGTAGTTTATACATTATTCCCATATGTTAATGTTTTTTAATATGTGAGATTATACCATCTCTTTAATAGAAATGTTTATCATTCGACGAACATTAAACGAGTTGGTATTTCTCGTTAACGATTACCTGATCATACTGCTTGAGCAATTTTTCCTTAATAATAAAAATAATTATCGAACCATATAAATTCTGTTTACTGCATAATTTCAAATATTTCATTCTTATAATGATATCATAAGGAAATAACCTTGGCACGTTCAAATAGACATTATTTATATTTAACACGAAATATTTGATCTCTACGATGAAAGGCTTGAATGCAATATTTAAATGGAAAATGTACTAATTCTGTTAAATTTTATGTACATTGTGTAGCTTAGAATTGAATTGTAAGTTTCAGTTGCATTATAGTAGTTAAAAAAAATCCAAGAATAATGGAGAAATACACGTAACTTTTAAAACTATGTTAAAGTTATTTATTTTATAAATTTGTGCAAAAGGAACGTTTACATCGAGTAATTTACAGATAACTAAATGTGTAAAATCATATTTACTACGATGATATGTAGTGACAAAAATCAAAACAATCCTGTGCAAAATGAATTATTGACCAAACAAGAAACTTTATCCAATGAGGCATTTTATTGTCTTATTGATGTTGATGAATTAGTCTTAATTTAAAAACTGTTCGAATTGTTCTTTAATAAGGCTGTTGAGGTTTGAAATCATTGCACTTATCTTTGCGCGAACATCTTTGCATCTAATATACATATGTGTATGTATGTACATATTATTAAGGTATAAATTGCACTAAATAACATAAGTCTTTTACATGAATGTTCAAAATAAATTATTAAAGGAGTAGAATATTAAACGCTAAATATATTATCGCCTTCTTAAACTCAACAAAAATTAAAAGGAATGAACAATAACAGCCAAATGGAAATTTTTTTCCCTCTGGATCCAAACAAATTCTCAAGATTTGTTTAGCGATGAAAATCTCCTGGATATGATTTAGAAGAATTGTAATGTTAAGTAGCATCTTTAGCATTAGTCTTGGTAATAAAATGTTTTTCTATATATTCTACTACACTTCAGTGTGTTATCATACCATACAATGAACTAGACATCAGTAATTGCATAGCTTAAAAAAAAGTTCAGTATGTTGTGGCTCATCTAATGGCTTATTAGCATGCTTGGAAATCAGCGCTGACTTATTAGAACGTTTTTTTTCCCTCCCTCTGCCTTCTTTTATCTGTCCACACTTCTTTCAGATCCCTGAGTCAACTCTGCGGTTTATTTTGTTTTTACGTTCCCTCATCCCCCCTCCCTTCCTACCTTCCTTTTCATTCTGCAGCAGATTTTAATTAAAATCACCTTTTTCCGGTGCCCCTTTCTCTTCCCCTTTTGTCTATTCATCACCTCGTCGGACAACTTCATAAACGAGCTCATCCGTCTTTCCCGTCAGTCCGCTTGTCGGCCAAAGTTCAAAGAAACGTCATGAAATTGGAAGTCTCTTGATGGCACTCTAATCCTTGGGAACTTCCAAAAGATTTTGCCGATTCCTCTCACGTCTAAAGTTTAGGGCTTGTATTGGAATGACATCACCTCTTTTCCCCTACAGGGTGTGGTCACGTGCAACCCTTCAACTCGCACAAAAGGAACTGTCATTCACATTCGAACTTACCTGTTGCTTCTGTCGAGGGAAGAAGAAAAAAAAGAGGGAAAAACGTTCTTTTTTTTCATCTTTTACCTTTCAGAATTTTTGAACTTACCCACCTTGGTTATAATAGGAGGTTGTGAAGTGAAAATAGGTGGATGTAGGTTGACGTTGAACGTCACTGATATGTCCGTTTAACGTTGCTGTCTTAACGTCAGTCGATTGATGCCGAGATTAAAAGTTAAAAGGATAGCTTGTTATGTGGTGTCATTTTGCGCAAGTTGCAGTAAAATAAAGTTTAAAAAAAAAGACCATGTTAACAAGTTATTAATAATGAGGTTAAATTTAAAAGAACGCCTAACACGTATGTGTCAACATATATCTAGTTATGTTGACACGTACATCTCTTGCAGAAATCGTAGAGATGTGTTCGAAAACATGATATCTTATGTGGCCTTGTGTATAAATTACCATATTTGCACCACGGAGACCTTTAATTTCAAATTTAAATTGCTTATTTAAATAAAAGGAATTGAGGTATGTACAATCCGGGGGAAAATGTTTGTCATCAATAATTGTTGGGGCATATTTATGTTATTTTAAGAGAACAATTTGATTGGTGGAAATAAAAATATATCTTCGTGGCAGGATTAAATCAAATGAACATGTATGTATTGAGGCGTAAATTGTCTTAAATAAGTTTTTAGTATGTTGTGAATAAAAAGAATTTTAAAATGATAACTTTTAATTTATTTATCATTGTTATATTTGTTACCAGAAGTTTTATCAGACGTAATGATCACTTTCCGAAGTGTTTTTGATGCATCTGCATTCTCACGTTATAAATGAATAGAAGTTCCAGATTTGTTGTCAAGGCATTACTGCAGTGTTATTCATATGTATATATATGTATATGTATAAATTATTTCTTAATTAGAAAAAAATAACATTTGTACAAAAAAAATTTTTTTTTAGATATCCTGATGTAAAATATTTTTGTGCTAAAATGAATAATGATATAATTTATATTTCTGTTTAATATTTATCTTGCCTGTCAGGTGTAGAGAAATACTAGACTGATTGCGCAATGTATTATTTAAGAACAAACATTTAAATTTCTTCGTAATATATATTTGTTTGAAACGAGAATCATGCATAAAATTGTTTGCATTTAGAACAGGTGTGAGTGAAGGCCGTTGAATTTTTCTCTTGAAAAGAATAATCATTTCATGAATCATCAAAATTATTCCCGAGAATCGTTCAAAATTCATATTTCTTTTTCTTGCAGTCTCACTGCTATGATGTTACAGTGTACAACCAATCTTTTCTCTTTATCAACATGATATCAAAGTCGGTCTTTCCTTTTATTTATAAAACTATATCATATAGAAGAAATCTTAAATCGTGATTGCAATCGGTTATGATTTGGATGTTACGGTTGGAGAGAAAAAAAAGGGCTGACAACAAAATAGCAAAATAAATGTCGTGACTTGAATCTTCGATTTTGATATACTCAACAATCGAGAAGAATGGTAACACAACATGCTTCATGCTCCACTAGTTGTCAATCTGTCAAGAAGTAATTTATCTACTTGTTAGATGTCGTCTCTAAAACTTAGTAATGTCTACAGCTCAGGTGATCCTCAACTCGATAATGTGATTTTGTTCTTTGCAACCGAATGGCTTCTGTCTTGGCTACTGACTTCCTTTTGCACATTTATCACGATCGTTTCGTGTCAGTTAACAGTTAATTTCGTTGGTTATTGAGTTCTAAGAAAAGATGGAAATGAGAGATTGCTTTAGTTGGTGAGTCAGTGCACTTGCTTAAGGGACAGATTTTCTTGTCTTGTTTGCAGTAAGCTGTGATAAATTGAAGGACCATCCATTTTGGTTATAGTAGGATTAGTGGATAATAATACTTTTGCAGCTACGAGCGCAATAATTGCCTTGTCTTTCACGTTAGAATAGTTATTGCTCAAGTGATGGATAGTTTTATGAGACTGAGTGAAATGCGTAATCGATTCTTTTTTATCTACATTTTTCACTCTTACTATTATTCATTCATATTTTTTATTAATATGTACTTGTATTTAATAAAATTTCGGGTGTGTTTTATTCAGAAAACAATTTAATAGTTTTTAATAAACATTAAAAAAATTTTTACTCCGAAAAATTGAATCAATGCTTAACATTCAACAATTAAAAAAAATATAGATGAGACAAGAGTTTAATAATGAGAATCTGAAGATTACCTTTTTGTTGCCAATTAAAAATTGTTTTTACGACGTAATTGTGGACTTTAGATAGAAAAATATAACATACCTTAGCATATTCTAATAAATTGGATTTTGAAATAAGATTTGTATTGTTAATTTTTTTATAACCATTACATATAATTTATAATCTATTCGTAAGAATAAATACAGTTCTCCCTAAAACCAGTATGGCAGGGGTGTACAATTGTTTTGGCTCGTGGGCCACTTTGTGGAAGCGGAGGATTACACCTTTTTTTTTAAATGATGGCATTTATTAGTTACCTTTGCATCTCAGAAAAGGTTTAAAATGTACCATAAAAATCAATAAGTTAAATAAATAGTGTCAGTTTTATTCAATTTATTTATAAATTTAATATCATCGATAGCTGTAAATATCATTTATTCAGTTTAATAAGACGATAATTTTCAACATTTTTTTTTTTAATTTAAAAGGGAGATTGCTTGTTAAAACATTCTCACCACAGCCTGCAAGTTAATGTCAGTCAACTTACATCTATATTTTACTCTTGTTATTCTTCATGCCAGGAAAACTTCACTCACAATTATATGTTGACCCAAAAAAGAGAACATTTGGTTTTCTCACTATCTTGTCGAGCTGCGAAAAAACTCTTTGCAGGCAGCTATTTGCCAATACCTGCCGTATGGTTATTTCTCGTGTAGGTAATAAAATCTTTTTCCTGTAAAAAAACTTCTTTGTTTTTCACTTTTGCACGATATTATTACGATAAAAAAGTTGTTTGTAAATCATATTTCGTAACATAGCTTTCCAATAGACTTCCTCGATTACAGTGGTTTCATTTGCTTTAATGAAAAATTTTTTTCTTCCACGTTCACGAACATATTCTGCGATGTTTGGAGTAATAAAGAGAAGAACGGCTACCGAAAATTGATCTTTTACTTCGGCGGAAAAATTTCAAATACCAGCAATTGCAAATTTTATTCCATTTATAATGAGGTTCCAAGTACTTAAATCTGTTTCAAATTGCTCGCTGAGGAAATATAAAGTTGTTAGTCGTGTGATTTATGATGAATAACTTGGTATGATTGCAGGTATTTTGCCGTGGCTAAACATTGTCATAAACTGTAGAAAGAAGGAAATTACTTTGAGATGAATAATAAAATCCCATAAAAAACAAATCTACTGTAAGAGTAAATGGATATAAAATGGAAATAACGACTAAATTTGCTCCTACTTTTCGTGCGTTTTGCTTTGTCGATATACTGATTTAAATAGAACTTATGGATTCAATAGAGAGTTGTTTGTTAGTTTTTTATACGTTTCGATTGTTATGAGGGTTTTTTTGACCCGTATATGTGTTTGTATTTTTTTATTTCTTTCTTCTGCATGAAAGTTTTACTATTGATGTGTAACAATACTGATTGAGTAATGTAATTTATAAAATTATCATGAATTATTCTGAAATTTACATCACTCTAAAGGCTTTTTTTAACTGTATTTAATCCGATTTTTGTTGAATTTTGAGTCTTAAATTTTACAGTGAAATGGGGTTAGTTGTTTCCAGATAATGTTTTAAATGATAAGATTGAATTTTTGCTTTAAATTTTTTTTTTATTTGAATATCTTGCTGTTTGCCCTGTGTTTTTAATTTTAACTATTGGTCAAATAATCTCTAATGAAAAAAAACAAAACATTTTTATAAAAAAAAACTTATACAATTCTTTTAAGTTTTAATTTTTTGTACTTTTTTGTCCTTCTCAATTTAGATCTAATAACGAGTTTGTTTTAGAAATTTTGTATTTAAAAGTGGCATATTTTAGAAATGTGCTCCTTAAAATAATTAGTTTTACAAAAGTGATATTATTAATAACTTAATGTGTGTTCTGAGAGACAGAGAATAAGAGAGTAATATATATATATATATATATATATATATATATATATATATATATATATATATATATATGAAACAACTTGGTTGAATTTACGGCATTTTCATTTCAAATTAAGACATTTTGGAATGGAATCAATTAGTTGCAGGCTTGCAGTTGTGGCGCCATCACTATCGTTTATTACTTGCAAGTAGCGCCACCACATTGTAAATATACTATGCTATTTTTTATCTTTAATTATTTTCATATATATTGCTCGTTCTGTGTGTGAGCTTGACAATTACCACCATTATTTATTTTTTTTTCCGAATAAGCATGGTAAGGTTTATTGAATTAATACAAAGATATATACAAAACAGAAAATTTAAAATAGTGGTAATTATCAAATTCACACACAGAACGCGAGCAACATATATGAAAAAGATAAAAAATAGCAGAGTATGTTTACAATGTGGTGGCGCTACTTGCAAGTAATAAACGATAGTGATGGCGCCACACAGTCATTGAATGGATTAATGAAGAGATATGCTGCTATTATAATAATACATTTATTGACGTTCACAAACACAAAGGGACGACACAAACATCAAACACACGTGTGCACTAGCAATTCACAATACAAAGCGTTCTTTTTCTCTGACGGTCTCAGGCATTTGATAGTCATGATGAACCGGAAGTTATTAAAATCATACGATTTCTGGTATAGGCTTTTCTGATCGGTCTAGATACTCGAATGATGCAAGATTGCATCATCCTGAATTTAAAAATACTGAACTTTAATTTTGCGGGATAAGGTTATAACTATTTCCCATTAGGTGGGTAAACTAAAAATTAATTTTCACACTAACTTTTGGAGGGCTTATAACCATTGTGGATTAAATTCCTTCAAGAAAAGACTTCAATTGGGTACATTGCATAATATATATATATGATAACATATATATATATATAAATTATATTATATATTAATATATATATATATTATATTAATGAATAAAATGGTAAGATTAATAACCACATTTATGTAATTTTTATTGTGTAATTGTATCCTTGAAGCTAAATTTTTATTGCTATATGCAGTTTCTTTCTTTCTTTCTTTTTTTTTTTTTTTTGTATATGTTAATTTTAAAAATAACTAAAAAAGTAATGAAACCAACTTTAAATAAACTTTATTTCAAAAACAGACAAGAAAAAAAAGAAAGAAATGGAAAGAAATATGAGCATTATTAAACGACAATTTTTACTGCGCGCTTAATTTCCAAGAAGTTTTATGCCTTCTGACAAAACTCTTCTGCAACAGCCTTTGGCACGACAGAAATACGAAGACAGCTAGATCAGTTTTATGATATTTATGCGACAACATACGTTTCCGTCGATGTTTTGTCTAAATCATAGCCGTGCCGCAAAGGAAAGAAAAAAAAACTGGGGTGCACTAACAAATAATTTAAGGAGAGGAAACTGTCACCATGCATCAGCGTGTAGGAACAGGTGTGAGATTGTTTATCGGAAGACACCTACCCTTACGTTTAGAACGCTCATAAACTAATAGATTTCCTCCTACACTTCTCCTCCACGTCACTTTTGGGCTAAAAATAAAGACTTGAGCTTGCAAATTTGCTGAGTTTCAGTTATTGTATTTTGTCATCAGAAATGATAATGTATGCAATTACTTCGTTAAACATAAACTACGATAATACGGACTCTTTATTTTCGCCAGGGTGTCTCAGTAATTGATAAATGTCACTGCGGTAGTGCTATTCTAAAATAAGAAAAATGTAAATAAATTGTTTGTTTAATTCTTTTATTTTATTATCATTATTGAAACATGAATCTTTTTTTTTGGAGTTATCAATAAGTTTGATTAAGTATAATGTTATATCATTTTTAAATGTATGTTTTTAGAATGTGCAAAGTGTATAGGAAGCATTATAAATGAGAAGATAAGCTTTATACTTGATTATATAGATTTAAATTAAAAGCAAACAAGGAAATTTAGATGTAAAATTTGCCCAATCGTATCATTTATTTTCTATTATTAAAGGACAAAACTAGTTTTTTTGTCTTAGGACCAATTTTGAATAATATCATTTTGAGAGAGCTGACATTAAATTCATAATTCAGAGTGTTTAACAGAGTGGATTAATTTGAGTAGTTATTTGATACTTAGAATAATTGAGAATTGTATTAAAAATTTAAAATGAATCGTTATTCTAAAATTCCATAAAAGATAGGAGATATCTGAAAACGTTTTCTGGAATTTCCTATAGGAGGTTGATAATTCGCTTATTTTTAGTTCACATTGCTCAATGTACAGGAACTACTTTTGATAAACTAAACCATAAAGATAATATTATTATCTTGCTTATTTGTTTCCTATTTTTGAGAAGTATATGACAACAGTCCTTAGATTTTCAAAAGTATAATATTTATAGAAATAAAAACCAAAATTATAAAATATATCTTAAATGATTTCCACTTTAATGAGGTTTTTTTTGCATCTTTTCTTCTTTAACTTGTTAATATTATGCTACAAAATTCTTTAAAATTTTTAAATTACACTGTAATAAATAATAAGTCTTTTAAAAGGTATGTGAATTGCAATTAAAAAGAAACTTTAAAATTAGCAAAATATAAAACATTATACAATAAACATGCTAAAACTTAAATCGGATTACTTTATTTGCTACGTCAATTAATGAGAAATGCTTTCAGGATATCTTCGCTTATTATCAAAGAACAGGATTTTAACTTGGCATACTTTTTTCAAATTAAAAAGCTTTCTTGTATTATTGTAAACTTTTGTGGTTATAACACATGTACTCTTTTAACACTTATGCAATATCGCTTTTAAAGTTTAATAAAAAGGCTATTTTTATACTTCAGACAAAATATGGAACTCAAAGAAAATATGTTGATGTCTCCAACAGAAATTAAAATTCTTCGAAACTTATAATCTTAGAAAACATCTAAAAGTTAAAGTAAAAGATTAAGATAATAAACACGATCTGACCATGAGTTTAACGATTAACCTGCCAACCTGCTTTAAAACTTAAACATAATATATTTAAACATATAATATAATATATTTAATTATTCCATCCAAAATTTTGCAAAGAGCAGCACTAGCAAGCGAGAAACTATGTTACTATTCGTACAGCAGTGCATGAAACGATGGGAAAAACCCCATCGGAATTATTTTTAGGTCGAAAGTTGATTACTCCATTTCAAAAATTAGTTATGGTATCGAACGGAACTAAGTTTGCAATAGGAGGTATTGAAAGATTGTTTGATGAGGCTAGACGAAACACAAAAGCTAAACATGAAAATGGGAGAAGTATTAAACGAAAAAGGAGAAAAGAAACCAAATCTATGGGATTTCATCGGTATGATACTCTTTTTAAAATTAAGTTCATTATATTTGATTTCGAATTGTAACATAAACATTGAAAACTTATAAGCTGTGTAGTGTATACAGGGGGGGATTAGGAGTTCAGTCCCCCTTGGACCAACAGATTTTTAATTTTTACCGTAGATTACTCAAGATAGAGATTCGCGCATGTAGATTCAGTCTACATAGAATGTAGAAGAATGGATGTAATTAATGTAACCCCCCTCATAAGAAGAATCTGTGTACGCAGGAAAGTTAAGACTTGTTGAGGCCCGGGCCCCTACACAAATGTAGGCCCCATGAATGACCCTTAAAAGTAGAATGTTGTACATAGCATACGTTATCAAATACACGTACATAAAAAAACCCGAAACAAACAAATGTGCATGACTTACAATCAAACAAATCGGCTCGACCGGCTGACGCTCTTTGACTTAATGGTTTATGGAGGTAGGTTTAGGCATATACATGGACGACGGCATCACATAATAATACAGCCTTGCCACTGTTGTCAGTTGACGTATAGTCCGAAATTCCCAGTTTTTCGGAGAATACAACTAGAAATAACATTTGGGATCGTTATTACTATTCTAATCATGATCTTATTAAGACTGAGTAGAGAACAAGACGCCCCCACTGAAGACGAGGCCCTGGGCCCAGGCCTTAAAACGTCCCTGTGTGTACGCCATCGGTTAAAACACAATAGTCTCTTTGGTATCTACATCTCTCAAAACATACTACTCACTATATGTTACTGGAGTTCGAATACTATATTAATAACCAGTGGCGTAACGTACAACCCCGCATTGCAGGGGGGCCTAAAGCCTGTGACTGCCACCAAGTACTTACATTTTGTAAGATCCGGATTGGGGCCCAAAACCTGACTTTTGCAGGGGATCCCTAATATTCTCCTTTACGCCACTGTTAATAACATATCTTTTTTTTACCTTATAAAAAAGATTTCCTAACATAGTACTTATTTTTTAAATATTAAAGAAAAAATTCTTAAATATCTTGAATTCTTTATTTGTAGAATTTACCTGAGGGGTATGAAAATGGTGAATAGTTTCAACCTTTATTCGTTCTTTTAGCTTTAAAAAATCGCCCCGAATCTTTATTCATGCACACCAGCGCGAGCCAAGGCTCATCATAACTTGCGATTTTGAAGAGAACGCCTCCTTTTTCTGATTTACTGCCGCACCTAAAGAGTAAATGCGGGCAATATATTTCAAAACCTCATTCTAGCTCAACGCGGGAAAGAAAAATAACCAATAGTCGTATAAATTTGAGATATTTGTTCAGCCTGTGTTATTCTCTGCCGCTCTGCTGTGTACTGTATACGATGTAGGGCGATTTGGATGTGCTAGGGACAGGTGCAAGTGAGGAAAAACTGCATTTATGTCTGAAAAATGCCTGTGGAAGCGATGTGTTAGAGATTTTTTTTGTTTGGAAAGGAAAGGTGTTTGATATTTATTTCTCACTAGACTTACTAGACTGGAATTTTTTTTCCTACCTTCGACTGAAAATGGTAGCTTTCTGAAATGGTTTGATAAACGATGAAATTATCACGTGGTGTAACTCTTAGTAAATATTTATTTATTTTTTCTTTTTGTCAGATTGGTCGATTTCTGTATTGGGTTCATTTACTTTTAATGGCATTGACATCTTTTATTACAGTAGTAAAGGACGTAAAGTTATTTATCTGCAAGTTTGGAATTTTGTCTGTAGAAACTAAAATAATTTTCGACAGTTTTTCTGTCCCCGAAAGATTTTATTTAATGCTTGTTTTTAATTGCTCTTGCTATGATTAACTGCTACTGTCCCAACCAGTGGAAGCGCCCTTTAGCGACTATCCATCTTTAGTAGAGGCCAGGTGAAAAGACAACATAGTGGCTATTTAAAACCGTTCATGTTCTTTTCCCATTATTTTTGTTTATTATATGTTTTGCCTTTGTGTGTGACTCAAATTAATAAATAATTGTTACAGTATGGGAGCTTCATTGAACTCAACCCCGAATTGACCACATTTAGTTTAATCCTTTAACGTTTATTGCATTGCAAGTTATATTATTTTTGCTTCATTCTAAAAAAATTCCTCATTAAGCTATTTGTTAATTTCAAATACGTTAGTATAATGTTCAAGACTTTTAAACGCAAGATTCTTTTAAAAATTATTTAGTATTAGAGTAAGAGAGAAATATATTCGCTAGCAGATGAGTATAGTAACTTTTTCTTCCCTCTTAATTTTTTGTTCTATTAATACACATGCATTAGCTTAATTTCTTCCTCGACTTAAGAATTTTTTTGTAAAAAAAATAGTGTAATTTTTCTATAACCAACGAATTTTGCTTTTAAACAGAAAAAGAAATTTACTTATTTATATATAAAAAAAAATATTCAGCGACTTAAGTTTTGTGCTTGTTGTTATTTCTTTTGGGAAAACTAATTAATTATGCATGCACTGCTGTTCCCGTGGATTTTTTTCTTTCTTTCCTTAAAAACGTAGTCCTTATAATGTAATTTGCTCTTGTATTTTATAATCGTTTCAGAGATACTTGTATACCATTCAGGAAAATCTTTGCAAAAAATAGTTGGAGTTTAAAAAAGAAGCATTTTATGTGTATATTTTTTTAATGATAGAAATTTTTTACCTCATAGAATTTGTTCTAATTTGTGTTATATAAAAAAGTACATTATTTTGTTGTAAATATCTTACTTGCAAACTATATCAAAGTATCAAAGCTTTTCAACATCAGGAACAGAATTTGAAAATATTAGACTGTCTAACTTTAATAAAATGGTCAACAATTCAAGCCACAATAGCGCTTTGAATGAGATTTGCCATTTCAGTCTAGCTTTTTTTTCCGACGACATACAAAAATCACGCATCGGAAAACGTTAGATGTTGTTATCGTTGTCAGACAAATCCAATAACTCCCTTGTTAGACCGCTGCTTTATTGGCATACAAAAAAAGAGGGGAGGAGGGCGAAAAGGATCGATTCGTAAAAAAGAAATACGGGAAATGAAACGCGACGTTTTTGACAGCGTTGAGAAATAGACTTCATAGCAAAACGCTTAGCCGCCATAATTTCGGTCACTTCTTATCGATTACATAACTTTGAAGGGGAAAGGGATATATTTTGAAGTGGTCATTAAGAAGACGATGCCGTGTCCATTTTCCTGAAGGATTGTGTCCACTGGGCTGGCAGGGAACGGGAAAATATTGCTTTTATAATGTTTCTCCGTATTACTCTGGCCATTGTTGGGACTGGCAGGAATTACGTAGAGCGGCGTGTTGCGAGTCAAATCCCTCTGTTGGTCGATTGACAGTGGTTTGTCAATAGTCACAGCTGCTGCAAGTTATTCGCTTCTCCCCTCCCCGTGTGGCCTAGAAATGAATAAGGGGTTGGGTTAAAATTGATGCATTTTCCAGATAAATTTTAGATAATAGCTGCACATAACCAATGTTGTTTATTATTTCTGTGTTTTAGGAATTACGAATTTGATTTTTGAGATTGATTACTTAATATTCTAAAATACATTTATTTTGGCGTTGTCGGTTACCAAACTCACATACATGCCTTAAACATTTCATTTCTTGACTGTACATAAAGTGACATCAATTTAATTTCAGAAGTTTTAAAATTTCCTTTTTTGTATTAATGGAATCTCAACCATTTACAGTTCTTGAAAAGTATAAGGAATATAGTAGTAATTAAAAACTCTTTCACTGAATAAATGTATTTCTTTATTGAAAAAAAAAAATAATAATAATTTATTACGGTTAAATGGTTGTTTTGGCAAAGTAACGTCATTGTGCCAAAGCGCGCCAGTGGTGTCTTATATCCATAATGTTCAAATAAATGAAGTATGTGTGATAAGAATGCTGTGTGTACATTGTCAAAAAACATGAATTATATTTTATATTTATATGTAATTTCAAATCATTGTACTCATATTTTGTCATTGCTATCAAAACTGAGTTTCGAAGTAGATATCAGATTTTTTTTAATTAAATATAATTAATAATTTTTAGTATTATTTTATGTTAATGCTTTTTATGTTAATTTCTAATATTGATATGTATTTATTTTCTTTACAGTCTGACTGTAAAACCAGTCCCTTGGCACTACTGGTTCAGATATGCAGCAACATTGGAGCAGAGAAACCAACGACTAAGAACTCTTCAGAAAAAAATGGAACCTCCGGTGGCAGCAATAGTAACAGTAGTAGCAATAGCAGCAGTGATGAAATTAGGGTTACCAAGGACAAGGACGTACTGTCCTGTAGTCCAGCGAACAGTGTCCATTCTGCGTCTTCACTGACTAGCTCCAACCGAACTTCAAGAGGAGAAGAACCATCCGGATTCACTAGCAACAACTCAAAGAGGAACACTCCTTCAGAATGTAGATCCTCACCTTTACTAGGCAGATCCTCTGTGGAGCGGAGGACGACGCCTAGCAGCGTCCATTCACCGGACAATGGTGTCCACCACCGACCCAAGTCAAGGGGTGATAAGACCCCAACATCATCTTCGGCGAGTGCCACGACTTCTAGTCACGATTCTCACCAAACTACAGCTTCCTCAGGAGTATCAGGAAGCAGTTCTACGAGTGAACCTACGTACAGTTCCTCATCCCTCGGTTTGGACTTTTCCAGGGATGGCAGTGGTAGTTTGTTAAGTGGTAAAGATGTTGGATCAACCAGTTCATTCGGACTTGGTAGTTATAAAGCAGGTTTGAATGGATTGAATCCTCTCGCCCTCGCCAATTGTTCTGGTTGCAGCCCTGTTGCTGGTCATATACCAATGGACGCTTCAGCCACTTATCCCCTTGCTGGGGCTTTGAAAAGTGGTTATTCTTTCGGATCCGCCTTGACGCCTTACATGAACTATGCTCGCATGAAGAGCGCGGCCGCTGGAGGGGCAACCTTCGTACCCGTGTGCCGTGATCCATACTGCACCAACTGTCAACTTGCTGCTCAGTTACCCTATGCACAGGATAGGCTAGCTGCTCACATGACTGGTTTGTACCCGGGAGGTTTGCCCGGATACCCAGTACCTGGTTTTGCTAGCCCAGCCTCCTCTGCTTTTGCCTCATCCGTTCTACCGAGACCCAACGTATGTGGTTGGATGTCAGGTGATTCTTGTTGTGGTAAACCTTTTGCCTCCCCTGAAGAACTTTTACAGCATCTGAGGACTCATACCAGTCTACCTGGAACTAATGGAGCCCTACCCTTGTATTCCTCTGGGGTCAGTCTGCCTTCTGCTCTTGCCATGGATGCTTGCGGCCTGTACACTACCCCTTCCTTGACTACTCCTGCTGGTCTCAGAAGGACCTATCCCACAAGTCTGAGTCCTGTCAGTTCCCTGACGGCAGCGGGAAGGTATCACCCTTATAAGCCTCCTGGACTGTCCCCATTGTCATCAACGCCTCTTCGCCCATTAGGACATCCTGGACTAAGTTTCTATAATCCTTACGGGGTTTTTTGGGAAAGGAAAACCCGATGGGGGGGTTTTATTAATAAATTTGGCTCTAAATATAAAATATAATTTGGGGTGTGTCCAAAGTTATAAAATGAAATAATGTTATATATCGCTTTTCACAGTTGCTTCGATTAATTTTAATAAGTTGCTTTTGCAATGATTTTCTGGAAGGTACTCATTTTTATAATATGATGTAAATTTAACAGCTTCAAAACATATTTGTGTAAATAATGAGTATCTTTTAGGTCTACCTGGAAATACATTAAAAAAGGCTCCTTCTTTAAGACAAATTGATTGTATATTAACGCCACCTTTAGATGCAAAACGAGGGCTGTTGACGACGAACTTAGTAATTTTGAACCATGGCTTTTAAAGTCTTAAAAAGCATTGAATTCGAAACGTAGTACATTTCAACTTCCAAATGAAGCTTTAATTTTTAAAGGGAAAAAAATTGCATCGTAATTTTTGTTATAAAAATAGGCAATGGCATAATTTTGTAAAAAAATCAATCAGTTTTTAGAAAAAAAAAAAAAACCAAAAGAAAAAGGTTTTTTAAAAATTTTTTGTTTTATTTTAATTTTTTTTTTTTTTAAAAGTTTAAATTGAAAAAAAACTTTCTTTAAAAACACAAATTTTTTACTTATTTTTCCCCTTGGAAAAAAATTTAAAAATTTTTAATTTAACTTTGCAAAAATCTTTTTTTTTTTTGTAATAAAATTTTTTTTTAATGTTATGAGATAAACACTTTTTTTATTCAAATTCCCAAAAAAATGAATAAATGAAAAAATTTTTCTTAACCAAAACGGTATTATAACTTTTTAATTAGAGTTAATTACATTTAGGTCAAAAAAAAAATTTCCTAAAAAAAAATAAAAAGAAAGTCAATATTAATTATAAGACTACATTTCTAAAAGATTTAAATATATATATATATTAAAATCTTTTATCATCACTATAGATTTTAAATTATATTTATAAAACAACTTTTAAAGGGGGTTTTTATTTATTATTGTTTGCCCCCTTTTTAAAATATTAAGCTTAAAGGCTACAATAGAATAAAAACTTTTTTTTGATCTCAAATCCTGCTCATATCACGAATTATATTCGTAAGCAATATGTACAGGTGAGCTTTTGCATGTTCCCTTTTTTTTAATTCCTCCCTCAGAGGTGTCAATTATTGTCTGACTAAACATTTTGTGTCATTTTAACTGTTATTTGTTATTGTTCTGTAAACGAAAGGTGCCATGAATTCGAAATTGCCCACATCAGCCATTTTAATGAGGGGAAAAAAATTACCTTTATAAATAATTTACCTTTTTAATATACTAAGCAATCTTGCCAGAAAATTTGTTGTTAGAATGTTAAGTACTCTATCTTATTTAAGCCAGGGACATTTGATATCATTTGTTCAATACCTGTTGATCAAATTATTCATAATTCCTAAATTTTAACCGCCGTATTTACCTTTAACTGGACCTGTAGTCGAAGGATGAAAACGGAGGTTTCGCCTAAATTCATTTCATCATCTTGGGTTAGGCTAGGAAATTTTAACCGAGCTCAAAGCTGGGTTAGATTTAACCACACTTTCGCAGTAAGCGCAGGTCTATTTTGCCCAATACGGTTTCAAATTCGCTGTTGAGTAACCGGGTTAAAAAAATAATGGTGAAAGGGTTTTCCGGGGGGTTTTCTTTCCCAACCCCGGTTTTTAACTCCAATTTCATAACGATTCGGTGGGTAGGAAAATTTAAATTCGCACTATTCGATTCGTTAACGTGGGAGTGAATATTATCGGCTTTTTTGATTTAGTTAAGGGTAATATTTAAAGTCGCACTATTCCTTTTTCTGATTGGGGGTTTTGGCCCCCTTGAGGGGGGGTGAGTGAATGTTAACTTTGCACTATTCCTGATTCAGTTAGTGCGAATCGGGGGGTACAATTTTCGTCCATGTTCTGATTCAGTTAGTGCGAATGAGTGAGTAAATATTAACGTCGCACTATTCCTGATTCAGTTAGCGTGAGTGAGTGAATATTAACGTCGCACTGTTCCTGATTCAGTTAGCGGTGAATACGGAGGTAAACTAATGCAATATAGTTTGATTTCGTGGTATTATTTTTAAGTTCTTCCAAAAAATCAAACAAAATTACTACCGAATACTAAAAATTCTTAGGTCATCACTTGCAGGCTTGTGGTAAAAATATCAATTTGTAGAATCAGTTTTTGCTAGAAAAATCTAATTTTCGTACTATTTTACGAGTAATTGAATACTGAATTGCTGGAAAAAAGTAATTTAAAAATTATATAAAGGAATGCCTTAAGAGATTTTC
>BMAV01019594.1:0-42590 GCA_019973955.1 Trichonephila inaurata madagascariensis
TTATAAATATAGAAGCATCCATTTTGAAATTTGGATACTTTTCTTATCCTTTTTGAATATATATATATAATATATATATATATATATATAAAATTTCGTTGAACAAACCGAGTCAGAATGATAAATCTTCCCTAAAATTTGCACAAGAATGTCAGAATATAAAACCTCGTACACAAGAAAATAAAATATAAATAGACTCAAATGAACCACATCAAGAGACTACAATATTCTCCCGATCAGTTATGACTAAGGATGATAATGTGGAGTTAAACAAGTGTTATATGTCCGATTTTCTCCATCTGTCGATAATTTTTCCATAATAGCATTTTAAAGTAATCAAGGATATAAACAAAGAATATCCTAAATAAGGACACGTGAATAGCTAAAATTAACAGTTGCCTAACCGTCCGATAAAATGACGTAATCATTAATGCTTCGGAAAAAAGATCATACAGCAATCATAAAATAAGACGCTATCTGTATAAATAAAACTACAACAAATCTTAAATATTTATAAAAACGAGCAGAACAAAATGTTAGTATATACAATGCACGAAACATTACTTAATGTTTCGTGCATATTTAATAAACCTTTTATATAAATAAATTTATTTAATTTTAAAAATAATTAAACAACTGAAAAAAAAAGTTGATTGCGTGATTCGAACTCTGTCGCCGGGATTGAAGGCAGGCGTCTTCCCAACCGAGCCACTGCGTTGTTGAAGGAAATTAAAACTTAATTGTATAAAAGCTAAGCATGAATTTTATAGTCTATTTCCCCCGAATTGACTGGCCATTCGTCGGAATTACATTGAGGGTTGAACACCCTAAAGGAGTATTATTATTACACCAAGTCTCGACCCCGAATGAATTTATCTTAGTCGTGCTCTCCCCTTGTAATTGTGCACCGTTTGGCTTTCATCCTGAATTTTAAGACTATCTCAAAGACAATAGAATATCAATAATGTTATTTTAAGTCAAACTTCGTACAAAAAAATTATTAAATATTTTTCAAATCTCTAGTGTTTTCATTTAAAAAATTTATCATTATTATTTCGGCTGGACATTTTATTTAACTATTTTGTTAAAACAAAAGTTTTCTTTCTTGGCAAAAATTCTTCAAAATCTCTGACAACTTTCCATCGACGGACTAATACGTAAATATTTGAGTGTAGTTGGTTTATTTCCAAATCATATAGCCTGGATTGTAGCTAAAAAAGATGGAGACGATTATGATTATATGAAAAGCATGTTTCCCAAGAAATTGGCTCTAAGAAACCTAAAACCTTTTATAACCATAACACTAGGTCAGAACTTAACCGGACGAATGTAGTAAGCGGTACTTAGTCGAAATTTTTTCAAAAATTATTTTGCTGAATAGATATTAGCTAAAGAGTACAATCTTTTCAAAAAACTATATATAAGACGTAATTTTCGGTCAGATTATGAAGGGGTTTCTTCCAGATATAAGAGACCACTTCATGGATGTTTGGTCAAGGATAAAAACTAAAGCGAACTTATTAACAAGTTAGATGTCCATGAAAATGTGAGGAAAAGTGTATACATTAAAAATAGAACTTGATTTCAAACTTAAAATTGGATGCAATGTACTAAATTTAGAGAAAACCCACAAGATTTAGCTTTTCATCTCCAAGAACTGAAGTAAGAGTACACAAAATTGGAGAACAAAAATAATAATACTAATCACAAAATATCCAAGAACCTTCATACCACAGTCACTCGTCAAATTTTCACCAAATAATAGAATTAACCATGATATTCGAAGAATACACTTCCGATTAATAAATTTTGAAGAGGAATCCTTAGAACTGGAGAGAGAAACAAATTCCTTAGCTACTAACAAAGAGAAATACAATTTTTGTGTATAGTTAAAAAAATTTTAATACAACTTTGTAAATGGGGCTATTCTTTTGCTTATAATCTTCTTGTTATCAATTCTCTTCAGGCATTTGACGTGCTTTCAAATAAAGCGGTTTTTTAGCGATTTTGCAACGATTTAATTGGTTTGTATTGTCACATGTCATGGATTTATAAGATGCGTTAAAAATATAGAGCCATATTTTTTATGCGTAAGCAAATGAAGTTACGGATGTGTGATTTGGTCTACATATATAGGCAATATTAATGCGTGCGCTTGGAATTTTCCTGGATGCAGAAACAGTCAATCTCCGGCAAATCAGCAATAAGCATAGAAGGGAATAAATGTGCGCTGTTGGAATTTCGTGTTTGTCAAAACGACATAAGAACTTGAACAATTATATTACATTAAACCTTGTTTAAAGATAGACTATTTACAACAGGAAAAGATCCTCACAAGATTCAATATGCCTTTGGGCATGGACAGGAATAACATCTAACGTTCCTGGAGCTAAAAAAACCGAGGCAGGTCCGTAGTGTAATGATTTCACACAGCTCTGGGATAAACTATTTATTTCTCAGTAAGAAAATCATCAAAAAAGAAAAAATAGAATATTCTTTCACAATTAATTAAAAAGGGTCCCACAGATTTCGGGGTCTTTTTTTCCCCGCAATGTCTTTTATCTTCGCATAAAATAATGACGAAAGTACCCTCGCTAGAAAAAGTCCTATACACGGGATCTAAACGGGGTTCACCCCGGTTTTTCCCCACCCGAGTGGGGGGTGGGGTTCCCGCTGGCCCCAAAATTTTCAGTGCTCCTTCGAAATTTTTCCACCTTTCCCAAAAATCCGCCTTATTTCCCGGGATCAAGTACCGTTTTCCCGTTGATCGGGCTCAGACCGTTCCCGGATCTTCCCAGTTTGGGACCCCTTACTTTTGGGCCTCACCCCCTTCCCCCTTCCCCTCCCCTTTAAAACCCCCCCCCCCTAAAAAATTTTCCTTCTTAAAACTCCTTAATTTCTTTTCCCCCCTTTTTCCCCTTTCCCTTTTGGGTTTTCCTCTTTTTTTTTGCCCCCCTTTGTCGGTCCCTTTTTTCCTTTTGATCTTTTTTTTTTTCCCGCCCCGGTCGGCCCGGCTTTTTTTGATCTCTTTTTCCGGGCCCCCCCGGGTCGGATTTCAAACCCATCTGATTTTTTCCCCTTGGGCGCCGATGGCGGGGTACATTTGGGTTTTTTCGGGCCACCGCTTTTTACCATGGAATCGTGAAAAACCCGATAGAAAATTTGTTATTTGGGGTCTTTTTTTTGACGTCGGGAAAACCTTTTTTGGGGAAAAAGGCCCGAAATTTGACCCAACCCAAGTTACGAAATTCTTTAAAACAATTAGGGAAATTTTTGGAATTTTCGAAATGTTTTGTCGGAAGGGAAGGGTCTTTTGGGAAAAAGGGAAGGGCCCGGTTTTCCCCCAACAGAAAGAAACCCCGGGAAAGTCCTACACCCCTTTGAGACTTAAAAGCGGGGTTAAAAAATTTTAGGGAAATTTTGGCCGCCAATAGTTCTCCTGTTGCCGGGAAAATCCCCGAAATAAAAAAAAATAAAAAATAAAATTGAGATTCTTGTGGTGTAGTTCAT
This sequence comes from Trichonephila inaurata madagascariensis, assembly GCA_019973955.1. NCBI lineage: Eukaryota > Metazoa > Arthropoda > Arachnida > Araneae > Nephilidae > Trichonephila > Trichonephila inaurata. The sequence continues at coordinate 3,511 of BMAV01019594.1, forward strand.
GAAGAGTAGGCATCAGAAGGTATAATTATCACTAAAGGGCTGCCTAATAGGTTCTGCGTCGCCTTTGGGACGATATTACACACAAAAAATTGAATTCTAGATAATGGGCAACTGACATCTCCATTATGTGAGTGTGCACCAGCTCATTCCTCACATTTAATACAGAGTTTCCTGGCAAATTAATATCACGTAAGTAAGTCATTAAGATCTCTACTTTCCCGACATGGAATGTCTCCTCCATATCCTCTGACTTTCCCCCGAAGTTTAAATTGTTCCCTTAAATGAATCAAACTCAATTAAGAGGAAGTATGTTGCATAGAATTCAGTGGAAACCCAAAAAATTTTATCATCTAAAAAAGTGGGAAGTCCCTAATTCCTGTAATATTTTTAAAGGGATTGGTAAAATATGTTTTTCTATTCCCCGCGCGGAAAAGGGGTAATTTGGAAATTAGTATAAGATCGTTGTATTCGAATACGAGCATTATTTTATGAATAAGGAATGGATATTTTTAAACATACCTAGTACTTGTTCGATATTTTTTCACGTGTCAAACAATAATTTAATTATATCTTTGAAATCAATGATATGATTATATTTTTATCAAAACTGGGATTTAATGGTTACAGTTTTTATTTCTATGAATGATTAACCATCCAAGCGGAAAAGAAAAAAAATAAAATATTATGTTCCTGAAATGTAAGACGAAAGTGTCATACAATGAATATCATATTTATGTATGAAATAATCCTTGATATCTCCGTCTAAAAACACTTTTACTGACTTTTAATTGAATTACATAATTTATCAATTTAAAAAGGAGGGCACAGACAAAGTTATTTAATAACATTTTATTTATGTCCCATTATAAAGAATTAAAGTTACATGGTTGATGGGATTTTGGTATCGGAACTTGTACCTTTAAAACGCTATCAAGTGATAAAGAGAAAACTTTCGATGGTACCTTTAATTTTTTAAAAAATTTAAAACGAGCCATTTAAGGACAGAAAATCCCAAAAAGCATTTTTAAAGGGTTACATACCCAAAAATTTTCCCTTTTGAATCCATTATCCGACAGCCACAAGAGTACAGTTGCAACTATTAGGAGAAAGAAGTCAAATTGAGGATTATATAAAAAGACATGTGCGACAAAAAGTTATAAAAATCTAATATTATCCAAAAAGAAAGTAAAAATTTAATCATTTATAGAATAAAGTATTTTGATTATTTTAAAATATATGTATCTTCGATCACACACATTTTTGTCAACACCAATATTTTTTAAAAAAAAACTTTTTTATAATGTAGACAGTGTCATTGACTCCAGATGTCTGGAATGCACAGACACAGAAAAATTTAATATGCTAGTATATCCTCTAAGGATAAATGGAAGAAAATCAGATTTATCAAACTTGTGTCCAACATTCGTTTTAAAAGTAACGGAAGAAGCGTGAAACGATGAAATATTGCTTGAAAAAAAATTTTTTTTTTCGTTAACATCACAAAACTGTGAATTATATTCAAAAATTAGATGTTGAGGTCACCATAAAGGGAAGTGACCAAATTTCCCAAGTGAAAATTTTGGTTATACTTGATTAATTATTCAAATTCTGATCACGACTTGTCTGCAGTTAATTGTTATAAAAATAATAAAAAAAGAGGTTGAAAAGTTAACGAATTTTAGAATAGATTGAGTTTTATTTACGGTCAAAACATGCCCCAACTGGTTAAAAATTACCAGTTATATATGTGAATGATTGAATGATCCCGAATACTTTCTAAAATAAAAATTCGCATATAATGAGGAATATCTTCTTGAAAGATTCTTGAGTTCCAAAATCTTAAATTAGCTAGAAGATCATCCGTTCGTTTGAAAATTTACCATTTTAGATAGGTCAAAAATAAATTTCGAAAAATTAAAAATAACAATATATAGTTACTTACCAAAATAAACGTGATTCTTTGCTCATTAAAAATATTTAGAAACACGTTAATGAAATTTATTGCATTTTTTTTTTATTTTAAAAATGATTTTATGACATAAATAAAATAAACGATATAAAATTTATAACACTCAAAATATTCACAGTATGAAAATTATTTCTAATGATACGTGTTTCATTCTTTTATCTTAAATATTTTTCAGTACATTTATCAAATTAAATTTGAATTTTATTAAACTTTAAAACTTTTATTTTCATCAAGTTAATAGTTTCAACTATTTCTTTTGAATTGTACGAAAAGTGTTTGCATTATTTAGCAATAAAGTGAAATATGGAACAGCTGGGTTCATACTCTAATGATATAGAAGTATTACAAATTTATTTTTTATTCAGATGAAAATAAATTTATTAAATATTATACTTTTATTTTACAAGATAGTTTAAATATAGTTAATAGCTTTTATATATATTTAATAGTTAAATGTAACAAGCAATGCGTTCTTAAAATCTACTGTTTATAGACGTAGATTTTTGTATCTTGTATTTTTCATTTATAAAATAAAAGTTAGAATATTTTATTCTTTCCTTCTTTTTAAAATAGTAGTTTTCTTTGAATTTATGTTGTAAATATCGTCATATAATTCAAAATAAAACATTGATTACAATTAGGTAAATGTGTGATTGCAATAATTGTTATAAGGTCACCAAAACAGGAATCTCGTCTCAACAAAAGAAACATACCAGCCAAATTTAAATCTTGTATGGTCCGGAGATCTCGTGATGAGTGATCGAGTCACTTTTTTTTATATATTGATAGATATATTAACGTTTTTTGAAAAAAATTTCAACTTATTTTTTAAAACATAAAATTAGTTAATCATAGAGAAAAGACATTGTAACTTTCTGCTTAAAAATGAATTAGTTATTTTTAAAATCCCTCATTGCTTATTTTTTCCAGCCTAATATAAATAATTTGTTAGATTTTGCAAACATCTTACTTTTTATGTCTATCTCACTATTCCCAAGAAAATCATGCAGTGAAACGTCAAATATTCAAAAGTACGTAAATTTTATATATTTTTATAAAGTAATTTTAGCAATATTTTTCTAATTTTATATAATTTTAATAATTTTTAATAATTTTATATAATTCTAATAATTTTTAATAATTTTATATAATTTTATATAATTTTAATAATTTTATGTAATTTTAATAATTTTTAATAATTTTATATTTTTAATTAATAATTTTTAATATAATTATATTTTTAATATTTTTTTATAATTTTATATATTTAATTAATAATTTTTAATATAATTATATTTTTAATAATATATTTTAATAATTATATTTTTAATAATATTTTTAAATAATTATATTTTTAATAATATATTTTATTAATTAAGAGAAATATGCGTTATAAAATAAGAGAAATGAATGAAAAAAATATATTACAAGCGTTAAAATATAAATTCCTAAATGAAAATTTTTTTAAACTGAAAAATGAGGTGTGTTTTTGGCGTGATAAATTAAAGAATAACAGAAATGTTTTAATTTAAATATTTAATTTTTAAATGGTTGTAATGGATTTTACGATGTAAATTAATGAAAAGGATTTTAAAATTTGTGTAAAAGATATTTTAAAGAAGAGAGAACTACGTGTATAACCATTTAAAAATTCCAGCCAAGTTTAAAGCAGTGAAAATTGTACTTTTGCTTAATACAAAAGAGGGAAATTAAAAATTGCAAGTCCTCTATAATACAGAAAAATGCGCGAGGAATGGCATTTGAGAACATCAAAAGAACTATATGTAAACGAAAAAAACCCTATTTAATATTAATAAAAGAAATAATTTAAGTAATTGCACAACGTTTAAAGTTTCACACTTCACGCAAACATTATTTGTAAGGATATTAGCGAGATTTTGCATTAAACAGCGATATATAATAGTCTGTGGCATGCGTTTTGTTAGTGTTTCTCTTATTTCTTTTGTGTCAACGTAAAACGCACATATCCTTGAAATAGTCCAAATAACGACAATTGTTTCGTTCATTTGAAGGTGAGTTGAGTTGACATTGGTTCACCTCGCTCGTTCTAAGACTTCTCTCAGTTTAAATTATAAATAGTATTCACCAAACCATATATCATGCTTTCACAAGGACAAAATTTACAAATAATTTAAAACAACTCAACAAATTTTTAGTCAAGGAGATAAAAATGAAGAAGTTGTACAATTAATTCACAGTTCGTTTTTCTTTGCTTTTTTATTGAATATTTAATTTTAAAAAACGATTACACAACCCAAAATGAAGTTTGAATTTGTGAAATTTATGATAAATTTAAATAAATTAAATGTGTTGAATGCAGAAGTTTGCATTATTTGCATTTTATTTCGTTCTGAAAAGGATTTTTCATAATTGTTAGAAATGAATATACAATGAAAATTATTTAACACAAAATTGACGAAGATTTTTTTGTGTTAAACGATATTACCCTTTTTCAACAAAAGTAAGTTTATTAGAGTATATTTTACTTACATAGATGTGTATATAAGGATGCACTTAATAAAAGTCAGTGAAACAAACACATTGGCAAAAGCTTGGAGAAATTTAATACAAATTTTCAAGTTTCTTGAAAAACAAAATATTTATCTAGTTCTTAGAAAATAATCTGATATATTTTTCTTTGCGTTGCCATTTTTAGCCTCAAATTGTCAATAAACTGTTCGATGTCGTCCATTTTGTTATTCATTTCATCATCGGAATGTGCGTCTAAATAATTACGCATTCTTTTCATGATGTTCCTCATTTCAGATGGCGTGGGAACAGCAACTGCTTTACTCATTTCATTTTCGTCGTAGGAATCTACCTCAATGATATTTTTTGGGCTTTGAATAAACTCCAAAATATCTTTGACTGTTATTATTGGGGCGGTATACACACATTATCATCATCTACTGTGACCTATTCTTTCGTTGATACAGTCGGAAAGTCCAATCCGAAAGGTGTTTTCCCTATTTTGTTCAAACTCAAACTCAGTGGCGCAACAGCCCATGAGGGCCAGGGCCTACTATGCCCATCCCAGTATACGTGACCGTTGGGCGCTGAGATGCATGAGCTGATGTCCCGATCAGGTGGTCAGTCTGAAGCGACACCCCCAGTGCTTAAGTCCCCAAGCAAGCTTGATACTCATTTATCGACCCACTGCAGTAGGGATGAAAGGTTGAGTCGACCTTGCTCAGCCCGGGAATAGAACTCGGACCTGTGGTGTGGAAGCGCGATACGCTACCACTGGGCCCTCTATTTTGTCCATTCCCAGAAAAGAAATATTTTACTGTTAAGCGGTTTTAGTTTTGTGTAAAGAAAAGAAAAATGCAGGAAAATTCGTAATAGTTTGTCGGGACCATTGTATTATTTCGTGTTAACTGATGTTTCATCTTAAGCGTTTTCGCGCTTAACGTATTTCACTGTACTCAATTGCAATAGTTATAATTGAGGGTTGCCAGAGCCCCGAGAGGTTAGACTTCTGCTCATTTTAGTTATGTTTTGTTATTATCACCTTTGCACTTTGTCATACATGGTAGCAACAACAACTGCACTCAATATTACACCAATGTGTGATATTGGTGTACATGTATACTCGAAATTTTTTAAAATAAACCTGCATTTTTAAATAGTTAATACTGATTGCTAAGAAAATTGAAAACATTGGGAAACATAAATAATAAGTGTGGACACTATATTTTTCTTCAATTCAATAATAACAAAAAGGTGACAGCGCACAAAATGCTAAAATTTCTCTATTCGGTCTTGATAGGATCTTGTCGATCTCATGATAATCAGCGCAAAGTTTTCAGGAAAATCATGTGTGATCTTCATAAGCTACATACTACTTAAAATATTTTCATATTATACTAAAAGCTTTGTAAAACAATCCAGACTATTTAAATTATTATAATATATTAACATTTTTCATATATGTTAGTATTTAAATTGCTTCTTATGGTCTAAAATTTTAAATAATGCATTTTAATGAAGTTTTTCCTCGTATTTAATTAAAAATAATAAAAAAATACACTTTAAATTTTGAATTGGATCAAAAATAAAGAAGAAAAAATTGACTCTGAAGTTAACTGATTTCAAGACAAAAATTATTTTTAATAATAAAGTCTTTAGATTAATTATTAAAACCCATGAGAGTGATTAAATTTAGTAAAAAATAATAAGGCAGTTTTAATATTTAAATTGTAAAAACCATTTTGAACGAAAGAAATCAGTTTTTAGAAAACGAAGCTCCATTGAAAAGTCAGAAGTTACTTAATACAAGCAAGACTCTAGATGACTGAAAAACAGTCCAATTTGAATAACTTTTCTTATAATATATACAAAAATTATAGTAACAATTTCTCAATCAAAGTACATTTTTTTTTCTCCGTAAATTTGGCCTTTTTTGTGCACATGTTTCCTTATAAATCTTAATGTACATTTATCAATATATTTCTAGCGATGAAAGCAATTTTATATTTGCGTATTTCAATTTTTCTGCTCTTTTGCGATTTTATCAATACGTTCAAAGACTAAAGGTCTGTATATTTTATATAAAAAGTATTTTTAAATAAGAGAAGATTTTACACATAAAAGATTTTTTATGGATTTAAAAATTACTATAGGAAAAGGAAAGATATATATTGGAAGTTAGGAGAGTTCTTATTTAAATTATCTAGTTTTGTATAAATCCGGAGAAGAAATTAAATTTTGTGGAATTGTGTTAGGAATAACTGAATATTCACCTAAAAATTACAAGCGCATTCAAACAATATGCTAATAGTAAAATATAACGAATTTGAAAGTATAAGAAAAAGTGCAGTCATAAATATCAGGAAGAAAAAGTATTTAAAAAGTACAATCATTAATTTAGAAAACATACCTAAAATTTAGAAAATGTAAAATTAAAATTATATATAATATATATATATATATATATATATATATATATATATATATATATATATATATGATGTACTTGATTTTACTCTAAATTTTGAATTTATATTTTCGTATAAATAAAAGGATAATTCAACAATCGACATTTTAAAAATATTTCATTTTCTGGCTTTATTGTTAATTTCCAAAAGATTTGAAATAAGTTCTAATTTCAAAAGCAAGACTTCAAATAAAACTAGCGTTTTATCACAGTAAATTACAGCATATTTTATTAAATTTGTCCCAAAGAGAAGATACTTCTTGCTGAAATAAAAATAAAAAATACATTAAATAATACATAAATACATTTTTGACAGCAATTCTAATGTTAAGTAAAAACATGACAATTTGCATGATTAAGTCATAAATCTTAATCTATATTAAAAATAATTTTCGGATTCTCGAACAATTTCATTTCTGTTTTATTCTTCAGAACATATACGGAATTTTCACCATTTGTCATACATCAACAGTTTTCATTAAAATTTCTAAAAATTTGACAAGCATATGAACATTTAGAAATATGCTAACAATATAAATTATTTCAATGGCGTACGTAACTGAAAAACATTATCTTTCTATTAAATCCAAAAATAATTTAATTTATTACGAAATATATCGATTGACGCGAAAATCGTCGGTCTTTTCACTAACCCACATCGCAATGGAATTTTTCCGCGTCCTTCAAAAATTGAGCAGACGACACTTAAAAAGCAACTTACCTGGTCGGGCTTTGCTCCTATAGATGTCGCTCTCTGCCACCTTCTCACCTCGCAAACGAACAAGCTCCAGCAACTTTTCTCACTTCATATCCAAATAGGGAAAATTACAACACCAAACGAAGGATACTAGCGGCATTATTCAGGTGAAACTGCAACCGTGTGGCCGCAAAAAAAGGTGCGCGCTTCACTTCTTCAAGAGGATAACTTGTGTTCGACGCATCGTGAAATCGTCTGGGCTTTTTATTTGTATTATTTAACTGTAAACAAGAAAACAAAAGAAAAAGCATGCGGGACCATTTTGTTCTTTAGAATTTGGAATAATGGGTAAGTGGTTTTTTTAAAGTTTTGTTTCTTACTTTCAGAATGAGCTATTTTTTAATCGTGAGTTCATTAACTTGACGTTAATTAATTGTTGATTGATTGGATAATGTTATAAAACATGTCTATTTTTTGTTCTTCAAGCACTGAATTACTGAGTTATTTTTGGCAGTCTTTATTGCGAAAGTTTTCCTTCCTTCAAATGATATCTCTTAATGTAATCTTAAAGATATAAAAGTAGCATATGTATTTAAAAATTGTGATATTGTGATCAGTAATATAGATGTAAAAAACAGTTTATTTCTAAATGGTTCCTATGAATAAACTGCTTCTTATAGAAATAATTACTCTGTAATATAAATAATGAATTTTCTTCGCATTAACTACAAATGCATTTTAGTTCCAAGACTATTAACAGAATATATATTATAAGAGCAGAAAATGGTCAGATTTTTTTGAATAATTTTGAAACCGAAAGATTTTTTCTTTCTCAATTGCTCATTTCAAAGAAAAGAAACTTAGGTGATCCACTAATTTTACTAAGGACCTTATGCTGGACTGTTTACTTCATCCTCCCCCCTATATTTAATACGAGTAGATGGTTTATTGATGTGAATAAGAATCGAAAATTTGTTCATACAAGAAAAACAAAATGTTTGAATGCATATAAGTATTACAAATCAAGCTTCGAAACTTTTCTTTGTTGATAAATAAATAAAAATTATAATATTACTTTATTTTTGTTACTGTAATAAAATTAAACACAGGATTGTTAGCGCTTGCTTTCATCGTTTGGAACCGCTGTCAACTAACGGGATTGACATCTGAACTAAATTTTTCGTTCCAGGTTTCCAACCATACTACATAAGTACTAGTGGCGTGAAAGAAAATATTAGGACTTCCCCTGCAAAGTCAGGTTTTGTCTTTAATATTTCTTGAATTGGCTAAATACATACTTGATGTCAATCAAGCTTTGGGCCCCTAGAATCCTGCCCTCTCTTCAGTGGCGTAACAGAAAATATTAGGCCCCCTCTGCAAAGTCAGGTTTTAGGCCCTAAGCCCAAATACATTCTTGGTGTCAGTCAGGCTTTGGGCTCCCTAGAACCCCTGGGCCCCCCGCAATGCGGGGTGTACGTTACGCCACTGCCTCTCTTCCACCCGTTAGGGGTTGCGAGAGGTGTACTTTAAGCCACTGATAAATACTTCGAGCCCAGCTGGATTTAAAACGCTCCAGCCACCAACTACATTTTGCAATGATTTTAGGAAAATATCATAGTTTTAAGAATGGAAAAAATGCCTAATAGTCCTTATTAGAATTTAGAAAATGTGTGAACTATTTTTTTCTTAATAACCCTCTTTACGATTGAACTCTAGTTCAAATAAGTTTTGATACAGGAGTGTCAAGACTCAAAAATTTAGATATACCGGTTAAACTAAGTCATTGTGGCATGATGTGCAAAATTTACCAAAATCAGTCCATTCATACCATTACCGGAAAGTTTTTATTCCTATGGTTTTCCTAGAGAGCCGTTATAATTTATCTAAATATTTAATATATTCTTTTCTCATTCCCCTGCCTTACATAGTGTTTTATAAGAATTCAATCTGTTTAAGGAGATATTTGAATTAACATGCTCATAACTATATGAAGTTTATTTGAATTGTGGGCATCGTAACTTTTTCCTATGATCAAGTGATAAAATTTGTTTTTTTATTAGATATTTAAACTTCAAGACACACACACTACGTATAGACTTTGAGACCCATTTTAATTAAATTACTACATCTCTAATTATTCTGCGTGGTGGAATTAGGGTTCGAACTCATGAGTTGGTTCTAATGCCCCTGACCAAGAAGATTGAAACGTAAGCTCCAATGGCTTTTTTATTCAAAATATTTTCTTTTACTATCCTACATAATCTTTTTTTGAATTAGAAATCTTGTAAGATATGTAATAACTAGAAGTAGAAAATAAGTAAATTGTTTCTCTCTCTCTCATTTCCCTTCTCCAAGATGGAGCTTAGTTAAAATATTATAAATACGAAAGGAAGAGTTGAATTTCATTTTTTTAGATTTAATTTCACTCAGTTCTCATTACATCAGTTTTAATTAGTTTTTGATAATTATCAATTCCAAGATGTTTTACTCCATTTTGGACAAAAATATCACATGGAGTATTTAGGTCTCTATCTCGTAAACATTTATTGATAATGTATCAAAATTTCGTTTTATTTCTATAGTAAATAAATTAATGCTTTAATAATATAATTTATTTCAATATACAAATTTACTCTTTTTAAAATAAGTACAAGAACTACAGCAAAATTTTTTTAATTATCTGCTTTAATTATATATTTTTTAAAAACTCGTCTATGAAGAGTGTTTCGATTGTTAAAACTGTCAGAAGCTTTTAAATTTTAACTGTAATTTTTCCATATTTATTGTTCACACTGTTTTGTATTAATTTTTTTAAAAGAAGAAATGCATCGGACAAAATTTAAATTATTTCTATTAAATTATACTTAGAACTTTACGAATAGTCTCAATCGAATGGAAAACATGCTTGATGCACAGATAAAAGAATTGCTAAGAGAACAAGAAATTTAATAAATTTCTTTCATTTGTAAAAATTACAAAAATATTTAAGGAGCCACTGCATCAACAAATAAATTAAATAAGCATAAAATATTTATTTAAGTGTTAAAATAATGGAATACGTTATGGATGAAAAAAAAAAATAAAATCGTTAATTTCTGTTGCCAAAACAGTGAGAAAATTCTATGATTTGTTTAAAAACACACACAGGATAGTCTATTATCTGCGATTATGTATTTTAGAGTGTGAATACACCTGGTTACTATAGCAACGATGTTAGTATTTTGAATTCCATTCTTGTTTCCAGACTGAAATATGGAGGAATATAAATATAAATAGTTTCTTTGTAATCGTTTGGTGAAAATATATTCGGAAAATGTTTGGAATTTGTACTGATTATCATATAATTTTTACTTTTACGTAAAACAAAGTCAAATGAAAGAAATAAAGATGGATATACAGATATACATTGAAATTGTTATTACTTTTGAATCTGGCAATTGTGGAAGATTTATAGCAAATAAAAGATCGAGAAAAGAGTTAAGAATATCAGAATTTTTTGGCATGAAATATTTAATGAATTTTAGCATTTTTAAATTTATCATTTAGATAATTTTGATTTAAATACTATTATTGAATTTAAATAACCAATATGAGTCGATATATTTCAATTTAAACCTATTATTATTTCATTCATATATTTTGAATTAATGAAATATAAAGTATGTAATTTATACACATTAACTACATACAATTAACCAAGTTGGTAATTTGTAACTAATACCTTTATTTCGGTTACGTTTTAAAAAGTCATTTACTAAGTGACATGGCACATGGTCTAATTCATATTATTACGGTCACTTACAGGTTTAAGTCACCGGAACGAAATGGTCATTCACTGTGATTTAACGGTTAAAAGTCATGTTATTTCTATGCTTGAGTGAGATTTGTTTTTTTTTTTCTTTCTGTAAAATACATAATTTACTTCTTAACAGAGCATTTCTTCATAAAAGTATAAAAGTCTTTATTAATAATATTTCAAATTTGACCTTAAAAATGTTATTAGTTTTATGTAATTATGAATAATTGTGAATTTTTGGTTCATGAAGTCAAACAAAAAAATTATTTTCAAAATTTTATATTTTGTTCCTAATTTAAATTTATCTAAGTGATTTTTTATAATTTTTTTTTATTGTTTATTAACTATTCTGATGTTTAATTTTTACGTAAATAATATTATTGAACCTGATTACATGGATATGATATCAAAAAATGTTTTTCGTTTAATTTTTTTTATATTTCATTTATTAGTTAATGGAATTTTCTTTCCTCGCTAATCCACAAATTTTTTTTATTAATATCAATATGATTTTTTATTCTTAAAGCATCTCATTTTTTTCATAAATTGAAATTTGAAAATTTTCTTATACTATGATGGGGACTTCTAATATGTGGACTCTTTCGTAAAGAAACATTCTAAAACTAAATAAAATAATTTTTAAAAAATGTTACCAAAAAATAACTTCAATAATTTCAGAAATTTAATGCATTAAAAATAAAATATTTTGATGAAAAAAAAAGTTTATCATTCGTAAAAACTTGTATAAATTAATATAAATAAAATGACAGCTCATTGTATAATAACGCAGAAAAAGAATGATTGTATAGCATCTACAATAAACCAATATTTAAAATTGAATGCCTTGAATAAATTCAATTTTTCCTATTGTAAACATGTTTACAATAATTGAGAATTGTAAAAAAGATCCTAGTTCAATATATTATCGCTTTTGCCCTGAGATAAATAAAGTTGTCAAGGGAAAGGATTATTTAAATAATCCTTTTAAGTATTTGATGTTTAGAAGCAGAAGAAAAAGTCATCTGAAGGTCAATATGTCTTAAAAATGGTTAAATTAAAATGATTGATGTGTGTTCTCTTAAGGTTTTACAATGTGAAGTTTTAGAATAATTTTGGAAAATTGATGCTTTAATTGTTTTTTTATGAGAAAGAGAGTGAAGTATATTTTTTGAAAATAAAATGCAGATTTCTCAAGAAAAATAAAACTTTTTTTTTTGAGCAAAATAATAATTTTTTTTAAACCAATTTGAACTATGACTACTTGTATTCATAGCAAATATTTTTAAGGTTTTTTTTTTTATTTTAGTATCAGTAGAATATTGAACCTTCTTGACAAAAATGAAATAGTCATTAATAAGTTTTATTAAATCTCATTCACAGAATATATCAATGCAGATGTGATTGTCTGAATTTCAAAATGTCGCAAATGATTTTAAATGGATAAATATTATTTTCTTTCAAACTAAAATAATAACTATATATATGTTATATATATACTTTTATGCTTTATCTTGTTAAGTGAATAAATGTATAGGATAAAAATTGTAATAATTAATAATGTATAAAAAGCTGAGTGCATGCAGTGATTAAAGTAATTTCGTAATATGTTTTTTAATAATTTACGAGAGATGCATAATTTAATAATCTGATATATGCTGTATTATTTTATTTGAAATAATTTTTATTTACATTATACAAGCGACTCTAATATAAACTGATACGTATTTAAAATTATTACTTGATAATATATAATTTAAATTTTATTTTAATCTTCGTGTAAAAATGAAACAGATCACTTAAAAAGGAATTACTTAAAGGATTTTAATTTTTACTTGCGAAGGAAAATTTGTAAGCAAATTTATATGACTGGTATTATTATATGCATTAGATATGCTTCCGAATATTTACATTTTGTTTTAGCTTTTCCAGGTGTTTACTCGTTGTTTGCAGTCTTTGCATAATTATATGAAATAAATAAGCTGTATTTTTATTAATTTTGTTTACATTTGATGGAAAAATATCAAACACATAAAAAAGTTATGATAATAGAATAATAAGTGAATTTATTTCCTAACGCAACGAAAATCGTGTTTTTATGGGGAGAAAATGCGTATGCACGGTGAAATAGAAATATAAATCACTTGCTTTTTCTTTGAATACCAGACTAATCACCATAATTTATTTAACCTTCCGAACAAACATAAGAATCTTGATTATTACGTAATTGTTGCTCTAAATTACGAAACTCTTCTGAGAGAAAAAGAATACATTAAGAAAAAAAAAAAAAAAACTGCATTCACGAATATTTTTCATCAAAGTTCAGCAGGTACAGAATATTACACGAACGTAATTTGCGCTAATAATCGTAATTACTGAGTATTTGAAAAGTGACTAATTTTATTTATCTGTTAGTTAAATGAAATTATTTTACGTTGAAATTAATTTATAATGTTTTTGAAAGAATTTTGTGGGCAAAATACTGCAGTTAAATTAGTTATAAAGCAATAATAAAGTTTCGAAGACCAAATATAAAATTTACTTTAACTCACTGATTGTCCAATTAAGAAAAGAATATGCGGCAAGGGAAAAATCAGCTTAGGAATTCAACAAAGAGAATATATTGCCTATGAGCAATAAGATGTAATGTTATCATGGTGGATTGTTTTAGCAGCGGTCGTCAAACTTTTTAACCGCACGGACCAGTAAATTCATAATTTAAATCCCGTGGACCACTAATAGGATTTTTTAAGTGTTAAGTATATTTATAAGAAAAACTGTAATCTAAAAATACAAACGATGCATCTTGAAACACAACTTCACGTGATGAGTAAGTATATTCCAATTTTTCGGGGGACCAGCGAAATTTTCACGCGGACCACCACTTTGGCGACCTCGGTTTTAGTATACTTATAAACTTTTAGATTTGCGTTAATAAAAAAAAAAATGGAAACTCTATCTTAATACTATTCAATTCAATTTCACAAGTGTAATGCTACTTTAGTGGTAAATAAAAACTAATAACTAATTAAAAAAATTAAATGAACATCTATTCTAATTCCTAAGACATTAAATTTTTAAAAAACACATGGCAAGGACGAAAACTTTTACGTGATATTTTCTATATAAATTTGAGGGGAAAATGTTTTCTCATACATAATTAATATTTTTAGAAAAATGTTGTAACATTTACTACCAGTTTTCAAAGTTACACCTTTTAAAAGGAGGAAATTTGATTAATTGGAATTTTATTTGATTTCAGCAAAAAAAAAAACTGTGCAATTGACCATAACTTTAAAATAATGCTAATATGTGCTAAAATGTTTACTTTAGATAAATGTTCTTACATCAGTATAAAACAAGTAATAGAAAAAATTTTTAAAGTCAATTCCTATTTAGATCGACAAAGAAAATTTTTATTTTAGCTACTTTTTATTAAATAGTTACAATTAATATGAATATGTATATACATAGGACAAAATCACAATATTAAGTGGTAATTAATTTTTATTAATTATCATTAAAGTATCGTATTGTCATCCAAAACAATCGTGAATATAAATTTTCAATTCGACTGAATGCTTTAAAACGTGAGAAAAAAACCTTTTCAAGTTTTCTCACAAGTCGCCAAAAATGATGCCAACGTAGCTGTATTTGTAATTAGTTTAATCAATTGATTTTTATTATAATTAAATTTATGTATTGTCATCCAAAATAATCATGTACATAAAATTTCAGCTCAATTGAGTGCTGTATGAAAATGTATTTTATTAACGATTGAAAATCCCACCAAGATAGATAAATAAATAAATATATAGAGAGTGTGAGCTAATAGTAGGAATTGAAAAATAATTTAGCTATAAAAATAATTAATTATAATTTCATACAACTTTTCGAAAAAGTAATACTGATGATTATATTATAACGTTATATTATAAAAGGCAAACGATTATGTTATTAAAGGTAAATGTATGATTTAATATGTTTGTAATTATTGAACTGTCAAAACCCGATACAACATTTATTTAGCAAATTGTTGTAACTTAATTAACTTTTAAAAAAATGGCAGCATTTTTTTAACCCCAAGAGCTCTTTTATTTGTATCTGATCACCAAAATTAAGCTGCGCCTATATAAAACTGCATTTAATGATGTAATTATTGAATCATTAAAACAAATAATAATTTATTCTAATTTAAAAAGTAATGGAATTTTTTAAGAAAAGCATTGATTAATTATCATTTACATATTGAACAAAAAGAAAGTCCCAAGATAAGAAAGATTAAATGAAATGTCGTCCAAAGTAAGTTTAAATCGTTCCAAATAGAAAATTTTAAATTCAAAGTACTTTTTAAAACTCTGAATATTTTATTGTAACTCATTTTAATACTTTTTTAAAAAATATTATTTACCTTTTCAAAACATAATGAACTGGTGAACTAACAGAAAAGATAATTTTTTGGGAGGAAATACACCAGCGATGGATTTAGACTTAGACCCGTGAGGTCAGTGCCTAGGACGGCAAATTTTTAGGGGTGCCAAAATTTTCGAGGAGGTGAAAATTTGATTGAAATCGGTGTTTTTTTATCAACTGCAAGTCCAATTTTAATTCTTCTTTTCTTGATTTGACAATCTCAAGATGTCAATATTTTGGTAGACTTATTTTTTAAAATACCGTAAAATCCGGTGCATAACGCGCACCTATATTTTCAAGCTGTATTTTTTCATTTTAAAGTATATTCTCCCGTATAAGCGCACCTCCTTTTTTTATAAAGAAACCTAAAGTGTACGTATGCAATGCTCCTATGTTTTGAAGTCATTTAGTCGAGGTATTACCCCATGCTTTTGAAAAAATAGTATATACTTCTAGAACTACAACTCTTTAAGTTCATAAGGTGTGTCATTTCCTTTATCTAAACAGTATTTCAATATTTGTAGAAGTTAACTTTTTTTTTAATGCTCATCGTTTTATATTTAAAGCTCATTTTTATACCCGGAGTATAACGCGCACCCGTAAATTTCGATATTATTTTTTGTGTTAAAAGTGAAAAGTTATACACCGGATTTTACGGTAATTAATCGTGTAAGTTGTAAAATTTAAAATATGTAACAAATAGTCAAAAAATGTTCTTTAAATTTATCTAAGGGAATTTTTTAAATTTTTTTAAAAACTAAATGTGTTTTGGCCCATATTTAATTTTTTTATTTTATAATTTCCCTAAAAAGCGAAAATTTTTTTTATAAACCAAATCCTATGAAATCCCCTGTTTTTATTAAATTTCAAGAAATCCCCAAAAATTAAATCTTTGCCAACTTTAGTTAAAAAGGGGCCTTAAAAAAAAAATTCAAAATAGAGGAATTAAAATGCATTTAATTAAATTAAATTTTAACCAGTTAGGGAAAAAGGGTGTTTTGGTTAAAAAAAGGGAAAGTAACACTTTGAAAAAAAAAGGGAAAAATTTTAAAATTTAATATTGATTTGGAAAAATGTAAAACCCCCCCCCCCAAAAATTGCTTAAAATTATATTTTTTTAATTTCTAAGGGGGGAGTTTGCTATCTTAACTTTAATTTTTTAATTTAAAATAAAAAAGGCGTTTTAATTTGGGGAAAGGGGCTTTAATTAATTCAAAAAAAAGGGTTTTTTTTCCTCAAATTTTCGGGGGGAAATTTTGGGGAAAATAAACAATTAAAATTATTTAAAAAGGTGAGATAAAAATTTTTGGGAACTTTTTGACCCAAAATGAAATAATAAAAATTTTTTCAATTTTTCAATTTGGGTTTGCATGTTTAAAATAAAATTTTAAAAATTTAATTACAAACAAATTTTTAAATTTTTTTAAAAAAATTTTAAAAAATTTTAAAAAAATTTTTTCAAAGTAATTAAAACGATAAAAATTTATGAAATGTTAGTAGGTTGATTTAAAAAGTATAGATAACTCCCCCCCTCCCTCGTCTTCCTTAAGGTCACATCAAAATTTTGAGATGCAATGTTAACCTTTCGATAAGCACAAACCATGTAGAATAATTTTAATTTTTCGAACAATGTTTGTATAAAACGATAGGAGGAATTAATTGGATTTCCGTTAGAATTTTCTAGATGTTGTAAAATCCGGCGTATAACGCGCACTTTTAACACAAAAAAAATAAGATCGAAATTTACGGGTGCGCGTTATACGCCAGGTATAAGCAGGAGAGCTTCAAAAATAAAGAGATGAGCATAGAAAAAAAATTAAGTTCTACACACATCAAAATACTGTTTATTGAAAAGAAAAGATAAATTCATTATGAACTTAAAGGATTTTAGTTTTAAAAGTATACCATTTTTTTTCTAAAGTTTGGAATAATACTTATGAACTTAAAGGATTTTAGTTTTGAAAGTATACAATTTTTTTCTAAAGTTTGGAGAATAATACTTTTAAACTTAAAGGATTTTAGTTTTAAAAATATATTTTTAAAATTTGGAATAATTTAATTAAAACTTTAAAAAGTAAGCGCATTACGCATTAAATTAGGTTTTTCGAAAAAGAGGGTGGGTTATAGGTGAATATACCTAAAAATTTAAAATTTCAGGTTGAAAGTATAGGTATGCGTTATACGCCGGATTTTACGGTATATAGATTATTGGTTTGTATATATAGAATACGTAAGAATATCTGCTTATTGTTTTCCTAGGAAGAAATAGAATCAATTATATATAAAGTTACAATCTAATTTATAAAAGATTTATTGGATACAATAGACCCTGTCGAAAATTTTCTAAAGACCCCATCGATGGGCGATCGAACCCACGAAATTTACTGTGGCAAAAATATTTATGTCTGTTGTTACCCCGTTTACACCATACAGGTGACAGTACGTTTAGCTCTGTTCCACCTCACTTTTAGGAAAATCTCTGGGGACAGCAGGGGGGTCTTTTCTACCCCAAACCTCCCAAAAGGACTTTTTGGTTTGATTAAATTTAAAGCTTCCCCATGCCGCACAGGCACCATACATTTACAAGCAAGCATACCTTCTTCGGAATTCGACCTCAGGCCCCACGGAACAGCAGTTAATGTCACTAACCACTCTACCGGATGGGCGGCTAAATCCAAGTAACAGATTGTAGCAGATAAAAGCTTTGATAAGGATTTCCCAATGAACGCCTTATATTCCCAGAATAAAGCTAGGTTTCTAAATGAATTTATTTTGTTTTTAATCTTTTAATATTAAACCCATTTTCATTTATTTAGCCCACGTTATTTTGTTTTAGATTGACGTAAAATTATTTTTCTAGACTGACGTTAATCCAAATTAGTCAATGTAGCTAGAAAGGAAAAAAGAAAAGATACAGTACCTATGGTCTTCTTAAATATTTTAAAATAATTTGAAAAAGTTTAGAAATCGCATAAAATTAATGCTTTCTCACCAGTATAATTTCTCTCTCTCTCTATTTATATATATAAAGTTTAACACAAATATATAAAATCTCATTTCATAAAAAATATAAATATCTTTATCTATCTTTGTATAAAAAATTATATTGCACGAGTTCTATAGTTTACACGGTGGCGTAACGTGCAGCCCCTCAACCCCCGCATCGCAGGGGGGCCCAAAGCCTCACTGACACCAAGTACAGCTTGAGGCCCCAAACCTGAATTTACAGGAGGCCCCACACATTCTCCGTTACGCCACTGAGTTTGCAAGAAAATGGGTGATTGTATTCACGAATCAAAACGATTAGACTGATTGCAGAAACAAATCATTGATAATTTTTGTGGATTGAGATCAATAATCACATATATAACTGTTTTTTAAAATTTCACGAGGTTATAGTTGATGAAGCAGTAATTTTGAACTGAAGTCAAGTAATGAAACGACATCTTGTACCTCATTTTCACAACTGTCAAGCCTCCCCCCCGTTAAGATTGAAAACAATTCCATTGCAGAGGTCCTTATTGTTTAATGCTGTGGTTTTTGTGTGTGATTCAGAGAGAGAGATTTCAGCGTAATGTCTTTTAATAACATTTATTTATTATTGTGATAGGTAATATTCATTTAAAAATGTAACAAAAGCAATAGCTTAAATATTTAGAGCATGTTACTCATCCCTTTTGTTTTTATCCATAAAACAGAAGAAAAAAAATTTAAGGGTTTTTTCCTCCCTATGAACATTTTTCCCCCTTTCTGAATAAAATTCTTTATTTTACGATTAACAGACATATCGAGAATCCCTTTTTTTTGTTAGAACTGTAAAAACTTCGATTAACATTGAAATAAAGAATACAAAGAGTTTTTTTTTCTTACGAGCCTCATCTACCCACTGAAGAATGTATAAAAAATATTATCTTTCAGAAATATTAATTCAAGCAATCCAATTTTTGCTCTACATTCTAATTTGTTGGACCGTTAACACTAATTAAAAGTACTCTAATTAATCCTAAATCCCATTGTCATAGTAAAAAAATTGTTATCGCGAATTTGCATTTTTTTCCACCAACTTAACGCGTTGGTGCCGAAAAATTTTCCAATCCGCCCACGCCGATAAACAAACAAACACATGTTGCCAACACTTGAGGTAATAACAACACCTGACCTATTTTCCCTTTTACGTTCAACCTTAGCAGCGAAAGTTCAACTCAATTCTTTCGTGTAGTTTCATATCTTGTTCTTTTCTTCTTTTTTTTCGTTTATTATTATATTGATGTATATTTTCCCCTCTCGCTTTTTATATACGTTTCACACTCATTAAGTATATGCTGGCGACATCGCACTTTGTATAAGCCCTTCATTTTCTTTGCGTGTTCGAATTCGAATTTTTATTTATTTATTTTTTGCGGGGTTGAGTTGTTTCAGAGTGTCACGGGGCCATGGGTTACCTGAAAATTTTTGAATTTTATTGGGAAAGTTTTTATCTTTTTTAACTTTTTTTTATCCTTGATAAATTGTAAGTATTGTGTTATGAAAACGGGGTTTTTTTTGGACGGAGAACACATTTTTTTTGTAACTACCTTTTATTTGAAGTTTAAAACACGATTGTTCAATTTCACCTATGGTTTGTATAGAGTATATATCATTTTGAATGCTTAATCCTGATATTTGAATTTCCGAATTCTTTCATCGCTGTTAGTAGAGATACAGATACGAAGACTACAATAGTTATTACGATGAAAAACGTTAAGCAGCTTATAAAAATTTTTAAAAGCTTCATTTAAAAAAAGTGTTTCGTCACATTTACTTTTGCACTAATGAAAAAACTGTCAGTATTACCTCCTCTGCAATTTTTTTTCAAAAGTATTAAATTTTGTAATTTTTAATTTTTTAGGAATGTTGTGTGAAAAATATAAGAAATTAAAACACTTTTATGTTAATTGTACGTCTTTTATATGATCTATAACAAGCCATTTATTCCGATTTGAAATCTGAATTCAACTTCTAAATTACACGTAATTCTTTTATCTTTTCCTTTAAAGGAATTAATGAACTTTATCCATTAAGAAATGTTGAATTATTAAACTGCTTCCTTTTTACTTAAGGTTTTTAAGAAATGTTATTTTAATTGTATTCCATTTTTTGAAAGCAGTAAATTAAAAAACTTAACTAACCAATTAATTGACAAAATTTATTCTGATTATACAGGATCGTGCAAAACAGAGTTAGTTTTGGAGAGGTTCTTACGAAGTTAACTTCTATACACATACATGGCCAGAATCAGGAAGATCAAAACACCGGAATCAATGTAAACCCTAAACAAATGTCAATTGAATAAAACCAAAAAAAAAAGTCCAATTTAACACTTGTGAAAAATAAGGAAATGTTATTTAGCATAATTTTGTTATTACAATTATTTGAAAAATTAAAACTGAAAAGTTAATACATTTCTAGAAAAACAAACAAGTCAATTTTTTCTGCCTTTTTGTCTGTATAAAAATCAATTTACAATAATTTTTTTTTTCAAATTCTTTTTGATAACCGAGGAAAAAACTACAAATTAAAATTTTTATGTAGAAAATAAAAGTTTTTTCAATAATAATTATTCTTTATATCAGAATACATGTAGCAGTTTAAATTTTAATCGTAAGAAATAAACACAAATCAACATTTTAGCGACAGAATGTTAAAATTCTTAGCTTCCTTTTCCTAAAGCTCATTTACATTTTTCTTCATGTACAACCCAATATCCTTTTTCATATATACGTATACGAATCATTTTAAAAATGAATTATTTCATTTCTTTCCTGTTTTTCACTACGCTTTTCAAACATTTCCTCTTGGACTGGTACACATAAATTCATGTTGCTTATTTATTCGTACTTTACATCAACATTAGTTTTATGAAATGGGAAAATTTAATGGAAACCGGCGTTTTTCAAAATTGGAATATAATGCGAAGGCAGTCAACCGTTTCCAGGTGAAATGTTAAGTGTTATTGCGTTAGTTTATTTTCGTCTGATACAAATTTAACACGAACCAAAAAGGAATAATTACAGCTTTTCAATTTTAAAATGTTTGAATTTTTTTCCTAAGATAAAAAAATATCTAGCTTTTTTTTAAATTTGTTGTTTTATAGTCGGTATCTTATTCTTTTAAATTCTACATTTCCTTTTCTTTTATTACTAAAGTGTTATTCCAATGTTTGATAAAATATATAAATATGCTAAATTTTGATTAAGTAAATTGAAACAAAATAATTAAAATAATCAAGAAAGCATTAAGTTGATCTTTAATTTTGCAATTTTTTTAAAAAATGAAAGTTTTAGTTTATTTTGAATTAATTATATATATAATTAACAGATTTCTTAGGAAGCTAGTTTCACCCTGGACCATAGGTTTTCAACGTGGGCGATAACGCCCCCTTGTGGGCGTTTGAGGCTTTCAGGGGGACAGTAAAAGACCTAGAGAAAATTAGGGGTTTTTGAGATGGCACGGAGGGGCTTCGGCAGATTAACCAAATGTAGTCTAAAAAAAGACTTAAAAAAAGCACGCTGATTATGTACTAACAAAAGTAAACTTTGATACTGGTTACCTTATGTTGATTGTATTTTTTTAAACCATTTCTATCACGTATACGAAAATTCACATATTTCGGTAGTTCGGAAGGTGGATGAAAAACTTAAAGATTACATTACATTTAGACCTACATTAAATTGAATGATATAGTAAATTTTAATTTCTGTAATGAACATGTTGTCTTTGCCTGTGAGCACTAGAAAAATGTTTCGTCCAATGCATTTCATTACGTATATTATCCAAGAAATATAATTAAACTTGTTAACCAGGAATAAACATGTGATTCTTTAAAGGCTGAAACTGGTATTTTTTTTATTTTAAAAGCAATGTTTATTGTTAATTACTTCATATCATCAAAACCTTCTTTCAAAAGCATCTTTATAACAGATAAGCTAAAACTTTTATTCCACTCTTCTCAATAAAGAAGAAATTCAAGAGCGTTTCAATTCCAACAATATCTTATCTAAAATTAAAATATATAATATTACACATTTAAATATATATGTAGCAATAGCTATTTCAGATTAGCAAGTAAAAAAAACTGGGGGCTTTAGAAAAAAAAATTAAATTAAAAAATATATTGCATTAGTAACTGGATATTTTTTAAAATTTAATTCTAGTTTCCCCATGTATTGTGTACGCTCTTATTTCTTTAGAGTGGGAGGGGGTGGTATCGAAATAGAAAAGGGGCGTCAGTTCAAAAAAAGGTTGGGAACCTATGCCCTGGACGAAGTAAGAACATATATAAATAACTAGTTTCCTAAAAGATATTTTCTATTTCCATAGGTTAATCAAACCTATTTTATATTTTGATATTTGTTTAAATGAATTTTATACTTTCTCATATCCGTTCTTCATTCTTTAATCTAAAAATATTGCAATGATTAATTTATTGTTGTAAAATTTGGAGATTAAACTTACGCAAAACTTGTTGTTCGAATGTTTATATTTTAGGTATGATAATATGTTGCCTGTAGTAACACCGCTCTAGATACCCCCCTCCCCCCATGCATTTATATTTATAATTATCTTGTTGGAATTAACCCTATCGTATATTATATTTTATAAAAGAGTTGTAGTATTTATTTAAAATGTTAAAACATTTTTTTTTAAATGGGGAAGATGTGTTTTCGAAATTTTTTCCTTACTCGTAACTTGTCTGACACATCGGTAGGAAAATTCATACATTATTTGAAAGGTTCTTAAAAGAAAGAATTTCATTAAAAAACCTCTGAGGGAAAATAAAACTATTTTCCATGAACCCACATAAGAATACTACGTCCTTACAACCTCACTAAAGAAAGAAAAAAAATTTTAAATTAGAACTAATGTTTTATTGTCAGGTCAGAAATACATGGTGAGTAGGTTAACTTTCACTTTAGAGGAAGCATTTAGTCAAGATTGTTATTAAAGTCATTAAATAACCATTTTAAACGCGTGACGACAAAACAAAGCATAAACAGCATTTTTCTTCCTTCAAGGTTTGGTGGACATAAAAGGAAAAATTTTCTTATTAAAGTACTTCCATTATATTTCTATATGATGAATTGTTTTCATAGAAATATTTTACATATTATAAGCTAACTTCAAATATTTCTTGAAACATTTTTGAATAATTAAGTTTTTTTTATTTTATTCAGTGTTGATAAGTAGCAAAAAATAATCAAAGTTTATATAAATAAATTCTGATATTGCGACAGAAAAAATATTTAACATTTCTTTTTTCCTCTCCTTCTTGTTTTATAGAACGTTGTCGAGGTTCGAGAAAACAATCGGGTTTTGTAAAAATGCTTCTTTCAGAAAATAATTCTCATAATAAGTAGACCATCTTATATTTTCATTTTAATATTTTAATTCGACGTCATACTACAATTATATTAACACACAAAACCTAAATTAACAATAATTTAAAATACATTTTAGTAAGCATAAATTAGAACATCGAATTTGAAATAAAAAAAATTCTACTTCTACAGAATCAAAATTAAACATGTGGTTCTACGCGCAGGCTTTAAACAAAATGCTGGTGTGTGATAGTGTGTTGCCATACTTAACAATTTAATTAGTTAAAAATTCAAGGTATTAAAAAATATATATTTCCCGAAATATGTTTATCGAGGAAATTGTAAAACTATCTTTACATGGTTATCTAATAAATATTCCGTAAGAAAGTAATGAAATAAAATTATAAAAAAAATGGCATTTTATACATATATGTAGAATATATATACGTATATCAATCAATATTATAATTTTCCCTCTGAAGTTATTTAATCTAAAACTTAAGGAAATTATTACAATAATTTTTTATACTTAGTTATCTGTAATTTCTATATGCTGCTTTTGTTTACATATTACATTTTATTTTTTGTTTGAAATCTACAGCATTTTCAGAAATATATTTCTCTTTTAATAAAAAATTTGTTTTAAAAAAACAAAAATATTATTTCAAACTTTTTAAAAGGGTTTAAATTTCAAAATAAATTAAAAATTTGGTTGTCAAAATTCAATGGGGAAAACAAATAAAATTAAAAAAAGGAAAGTAAAAAATTTTTTTTTTTTATGGAAATTTCGGAAAAAACTTAAGAAAATTTCTGTTTTTTAAAAATTAATAAAGGGGCCCTTTTTTTTTATGGTGGTAAAAATTTCAATTGTTTTTTTTTTAAGGAGAATAAAGAAAAAATATAGGGTTTAATTTTATTAATTGACAAGGAAATTAATTGTTTATTACGTATTTTTTATCATTTATCTATTTAATAAATTATTTTTTTCTTTTAAATAATAAAAGGATTTAAAAAACATGAAGAATTTGTGAATATTATTTAAGATAATTGCCCAAAAATTTCAAAAATTTAGTATTCAAAAAAAAAGGTTTTTATTTTTAAAAAAAAAATTTTTTACTTTTAAAATTTTCCCCTTTTTAAGATTTAAATGCACAAATTTTAATTATTTTTATTTTTTAAATTTTCTTTACCAGAATATCAGCAATTTTTTTATTAAAAAATTTTTAAAAAGGACCCTATTTTTCTTTTTAAAAATATTTTTGGGGGATTTTTTAGTCATATTTTTAAATACATATTTTTGGAATAAAATTATATATAATTAAAAATTTGGGTTTTGTTATTTTTAATTTGTTATATATAAGAAAACTATTTGGATTAATAAAGGAGATTTTATCTAAATTATTCTAAATATCAAGCAGAATTTATAAATTCGTTTTCTTGTGAAAAAACATTTGTGAAATATCCTTTCTATATATTATTGAAAAATATCTGTAAAATTTAATTTTTGTACTATATAAAGCTTTCTTTATTTTAACTTGATAACTTAATGATTAAATCTTATGCGATAAATATTATTAAAATAATATTTAACACACCAAATTTCTATTAACATGTAAATTTGATTAATAATTTCATTACCATAATGAGCTTTAGGTAGAATTTTCCATGAATATCATTAACCCTATAATACCAATAATTTTATCAATTAGTGTGCAAGAGATTGAATAATACCTTTGCCGTAACATTATTTACTATCCAGTTTTAATACCTGTTCAAATTCATTATAAATTTTCTTTATTCGAATTCGTTAAATTAATAAATTTGTAATTTATTTTGTTTTTGTTAGCAAAATTATTTAATATAATTAAACTACTTAAAATTATGAAATTTTTTTATATTTGGTTTTTAATAATATAATTTGTTTCATAATTCATAAGATTATGTGCAGCATTTTGTTGTTTTAGGTGTATACAGTTCATCCATTTTTAATATCGTTTGTTGTGTGCATTCATTACATTTTATTTTATATTTATGTTAAATTACTTTTACTTTTTTTATTTGTACTGTACTTATGGCAAAATAATCGGTATGATAATTTTAAAATTATAATTATTTAAAAGTTATGGAAGTATTATTAGACTAGCTGAAAAAAAAAAACTTGTCTGTTGAAAGTTTTAAAATATCCGACTGCGTTCGGGAAACCCTGGTTTTTCAAAAATAAAGGAAATATTTTAAGGGCGCTTGGGTTAAAACGTATAAAATTGTTTTAAGAATATTATTACAGTTTATTTAATAAAAAGACCAAAAATTAAAAAGAATGACCCATTTAAGATTCTCTTTTTTGAAAAAAACTTTCTATTTAAAAATATTTTGCCATACAGCTAGACCCTCTACAAAGGCCCCAAATAAATTTTGAAATATACAACTTTGAATGGATTTCTCCATATTTTACTACAACAGAGGGATAAATTTTCAGAAGAAAACGTGATAATTATTTAATGGGGGGAAATGAAAATAATGTGATTTTTTTAAAATCTGTTCAGACTATCTGGGGAAGTCTTTTTCTTTTTATAAGCGAAAATTTTTATTTTAGAAGCATTTTTTTTATAAAAGGAGAACATTTTTTAAAAAAAAATTCTAAATTAATTTTTCAAAAAAAATTGTATTTAAAAATTTTTTTTTGACAAAATATTCTTAAAAAAATTTTATACGTATTTAAACAAAGTGACATAAATATCTGAAAATTATCCATTTATGCGCTTTTTAAATCATGGTTCCAACTTGCCGGGGAAGGGAAACTTTAATTATAATTTGTAGATTATGAAATTCTCGGTATCATTTTATTTATGAATCAAAATTTATCGGATTTAATTAATCCATATGGGGCTCATCAAAAAATTCCAATTTATTAGCATTTTGTTTTTAATTTAAAAGAAATTTAAAAGTGAAATTTTTAAAAATCGTCCCCTTTTTTTTCCCCCACTGAACGCCATACTCCCAAATTTCCCCGGGGGTGTCCCAAAAAGCAAAAAAAAAACAAAAGGCGGTTTTCCCCCACTTTTGAACCCGATTTATCAAAATCCAGACCTCCTTTTATCTCGTAAGTTTTAACAAGGGAGGGGGGGTGTACGAATTCAGGGGGTAGGCCCCCGTGATTGAACCCGTAAACGGTTTTGGGGAAAAAAGAAACCACTTCTTTAAAAAGCATCCGCCCCCCCCCTCTGACGTAATCTTGCGCACCCCCATCTGGGGGGTTGGGCTGAGAGGTGGTGAAAATAAATCGTAGAGTAATAAATAAATAAACAAATAAGTGTTGTTAAACAAGATTGGGGGATTTAGCAGGAAAAAAATGGGTGTTCTCCCGCCTCTGCCTTTATTTAATGCCGTTTTTTTCGTCGGGGTTTTTTGTGATGGGGGGCAAACGATTTTCGCTTTTGTTTGGGAAAGTTTGGGAAAAAATTTTGGAAAATATTAAAAAATTAAAATGAAAAAGTAACAAATTAGAATTGTTCTTTTCAGAAATACCCAGTGTGCCATAAGTTCATACAAATAAAAGGGCAAAAACTTTGAAATGAAATTTAAAACTAAATCTTCTTAAAGTTTTATTTTTAAGTTTAACATAGCAAACTTATTCGCGCGAAATGATCTATCTCCTTTTTGACTTCCTTAACTCTCTTTGGAATCCATCGAGCACTACCTCCATGGGTGAGGGAGGGAATATGAACGTTGCACTATTTAGCTACTCGAGGGCTTGTGGCGACGGACCTCGTAATTTTGAACCATGGTCAAGTGGCGAGAACGCCCCTGAGCTGGCACCCCTTCTCCTAACTTCCACATCACACCAACGGGAGGATTTTGAGCTTCGACAAATTTAACATGCATCGCCTCCCTACACGGTGGGTCTTCAGCTGTAACAGGCTCGAACTCATGACACGCCGACCCTGTGTCCGTTACTTCGACCACTAGGCTAACGCGGCCACTACGTCTATGGGAGTTTCCATCGTTGCTTTTTTCAATGCACGTTTAAAACTTTTTAAATTGGAATTCAAGCGACTGGCGCTTTTCGACTAAATGAGTAATGATGGTATATGGTGGTAAGCCTAGACCTTGACACAGTCGACAGACAAGACATAATGCAGTCTTGCCACTGTTGTCAGCTGGCATTTAGTTCGAAATTCTCAGTTTTTCGGATAATGAGTCTGGAATTAGCATTTGACGATTAAAATTCGAATCAAGATTATTAAGACCGAGTCAAGCCTCCCCGCGGGCCAGTTGCCCTCATGCCTTAAAGCGTTCCTGTCAAAGACTACGACTGGCTTGGTACCCTTTCTCTACGATTACATGAGGAATATGAGCCTAGATGTGTAATCTAATTTAAATCTTTTTGATTCTCGGTAGCTTTTAGAGCAGCGATATTCAACCTTTCGCTCGCGGGCCGCATGTGGCCCACCGAGCCTTTTTAAGTGGCCCGGTCATGACCAATTGCTCTGATAAATTCACTTATTTAAGAACAATGTATTGAAAATTTGGTGGTTCTTTGTTATAAGAAATCAAATATAGCAATTTTGCTTTTTGCTGTCGATATCGTACGGGTGCGAATTAAAATTCTTTTTCTCTTTGAAACTGTTACGTTTCGTGATAATAGACAGCAGTGTGGCGTAGTGGCAATTTTATGCGTGGAACTCATTTTTAATTATATTTCATACCTTGCAAGTGAAAAACATCTGAAGAAAATATATTATTTAAAGACGGTTGGGAAGCTGACTATTTTGTAGTGAAAAACAGACATGATTCAAGAATTGTTTGATTTGTCACGAAAGTGCCGTATATTTAAAAAAAATACCAATAAACAGAAATCATTCAACGACACTTTTCCTCGAACATCTCTTTCAAGAGGTGATAAATAGGCTTACTTGAATAATGTTGGTAAAAGCAACAAAGAGTTTTGTGGTGGTAATATCACGGTGTAACTGAGACATCCTATGAAGTTTGTTATAAGATTGGTTAATCATATGAAACTGTTTACTAATGCAAAAAATGTGAAGGGGTGTGTGTTTCTTAAATGCTTTTAATTTAGTGTTAGTAACAAAAATAAAAAATCAAAATAATAAATAAAAAAACAAAACAGGAGTTATAATTTTTTTATCAACTTCCTACATTTAAATTTCTAATGTTATCTTGGTTATTAAAGCATTTCTCCCCCTTCCCCACTTATCCTGATGTTGCGGCCCGCGTGAAATACCTGACATATGTATGCGGCCCAGCAGAAAAAAAGGTTGAGTACCCCTGTTTTAGAGGTACTGACATCAGTCAGATTAGAAATCTGTTGAGCATTTATAGCATAATGTAATCAGAG
The DNA here is from genome assembly GCA_019973955.1 of Trichonephila inaurata madagascariensis. Classification (NCBI taxonomy): domain Eukaryota; kingdom Metazoa; phylum Arthropoda; class Arachnida; order Araneae; family Nephilidae; genus Trichonephila; species Trichonephila inaurata. Next base: position 33,053 of record BMAV01019594.1, read on the forward strand.
GCATATGAAGCAGCTTTGTAAATGTTGAATGAAAGTAAAACTCAAATGAAATATATCTTATCATTAATTATAACAGAGATTATGTGACATTTATATGTAGACATAAATAAAATATATTCATGAAATAAAAAAAAATTCTACTCTGCTAAAATTTATTCTGAAAACCATTCAAATGATCTTTTCGTCTCAGGCCGCATGTGTCCACTTCCAAAATCTGCTTATTACTTGTTTCGCGAAAATGATTTTCTATTTTATTGAAGCGTCGTATATAGAGAGAAAATTTCTAAGACATCACTGTGAGAATTATGAGTAAAATTGAGTCTTTGAATCCTTATGTTCAATCTGTTAGCAAATATCGAAGCTAGGATATGTTATCCTTTGCTTAGTTCCATGTCAGTAATTTGAATTTTAAAGTGATTGTTTAACTTTAATGGATATAAAAAGTTTTTTTGAGAAAAGGAAACAGAATATATATAAGTCTGTACGTTGCCACCAAACTTCTTGATTATTTTATGTTTATAAAGAAATATATGTTCAGTTTTAATATATAAAATTCTTTTGTCTTTGAGATTTATTAATGAAGTTGGCTGTGATTTATTAATGAATGGTTTAAGGAATAGAGAAAAAACATAATTAAAAGCATTCAGAAGGGAAAACATTTTTTACATTTCTTAAAATTCTACGGTTGTGTGATTTTTAAAATGTAATATTACATAAGAAAATATATGTTATGAACATGGATTTGTTCGCACTTATATATGACACTATATTAATCAATCGAATTCAAGTGACTTTATTATGAAACCTATATCATCTTAAGAAATGTTTTTTAATTTCATAATTAGCGTACTATAGCGGGAAAAATTAATGAAGCATTGTTTAACTAGACAATGTGGTATTTTATGGTAGAGCCTTTGCATCACTGAAAATTGGTACAATTTGAAAAGCATGTACGGAAAGAAAAACAAATGAGGAAACTAAGAAAAAAAAACTTTTAACAAGAATTCAAGATATCGATTTGGGTTCGAGGAAATATCTAACAATGACATATCAATTGATTAAAAAAGAATTGCCAAAGATACAGGCACAAAAGAAATTTTTTATAATTAACTATTATTAAATCTTGATTTCAAAATTTTCCCTAGATTTAGTGAGCTTCCTCTTTACTAAACCATCATGATATTGGAATTATATACAGGTTAGGTGGAACGTTATTTCATCCCTCTATCTAGTTAAGTTTGTTTTTCACCCTTGTTTGAGTAAGACGTTGCTGTGTCGAAGTGCCGCGTTCATGATAAACTTAAAAATCAAGCTGCGCATATATTTAAAATTCCTTGTGAATTTTTTTTTAAAAAAACCTATAACTGAATGTTTTAAATTGTTAAAATAGTTGTTTGAAGATAATTGTACGCGCGCGCGTCACACAGTCAAATTTTTGAATGGCACAAACGGTTTTGGGAAGATCGAGAAGTTGTTGAAGATATGAAAGTTCTGGTCGATCTGTGACATCAAGAACGGCCATGCCTATCGTTTTTGTTCTATATTAATAGCATCATCATGATTGAATAAGCTACCTCAATGCCAAACCGTAAGGCCGCAGTCCCAAATTGAGGGGCTGAGAAAACTTAGAAAAAGAGTGAGGAAGAAAAGGCTAGATCTGCAGAGCAACAATTCGTGAATTTTGTACCAAGACAACGCCCGGGGGCACATTGTGCTCTCTGTAGAAAAGTTCTTGGTGAATAAACGCATTATTGTGCTCGAGCGTCCACCGTACTCACCAGATCTTGTTCCTTACGACTTCTATCTGTTTTTAGTTAAAAATGCATTGATGGGAACACATTTTCAGTCTGTAGAAGAGGTGAAGGTAAAAACGGCAGACTTACTGAAGATGATGACATTTAGTGAGTCGCAGCACTGTTTTAAACGGTGGAAAACTCGTATGCAGCTATGTAGTCATAGGGAAGGGGAGTATGTTAAAGGGGATAAAAGGTATTTGTACATTATTTTCGAAAAAGCTATTTTCTAAGAATAGTCCTTTTATTTAATTGTCACACCTCGTATATATACTTTATCTCTGTACTGTTTAAACTAATTGTTGTGGACTACTCATTTAAAAAATATTGTTTCAATAAAGGAAAATATCCTTAGTAAAAGTAATTGATAGATATTGTGAATCACGTCTGCAAACTGAACTATCGGTTATGAAGGTTGCTTTTTAAGTTTCCTAACTAATTTTCTGTGGTGCATGCAGAACATTTCAGCGTTTTCTCTTCCTCGATATCTTTCCAACTCAGCTATCCGTTGTATTTCATAATAATCATTTCATAATATCTTTTGCATTTCATAATAATCAGGATATACGAAAGGGCACATAATAGTGACCTTAAAACTAATTGCTTTTGACAAATCTATATTTTACGAAAAATATGTGAATGAGATACTGTCAAATGCTTCACTTGTATGAATATCTTAACGGCAAATTATTTTGTAATTAATATATCTAATAATTTTTCTTGCTTTTATATGATAACTCGAAATCTACGAATAAAAGCTGTCAAATAATTTGAATATTCTTGTAATAATTTAATTACTTTAAGTAAATATTTTAATTATTTTATTTCTTTTTGACAATGCAGGCACTTTATTGTACATTTAATATGTGGCAACAGTATCACGAATTTTTTAATTTCTAATTCATCCTTTTGTTGGCCACCTAGATCATACATTAAATATGTCATAAGGAAGGAGAATCCTCTCTCCTTTACTTAACCTTTTTTGACGGAAAATGCAGTTCTGTGAACATAACTTGGCATTCAGATTAATGTTAATTGAAATTTTATCATCTGGAGCTATTTGTGACGATTACATGGTAAATCTAGAAGAAAATCCTCAAGGGCAAATGAGTCAAAGGAGCAGGTGTCTTCCAGTCAAAACAATCATCGCTCTGCAGAGCATTTGTCTTCTTTTGTAAGTATAAAAAAACTGCGATTATATAATTCATAGTGTTGTTCTACCTGTCGTATGAGTCTGTGAAAAAATTTTAAATGGCAGTATTTGTGTCTCATATACCTGCAATTATATTCATGAGAAGTACTTTGCCTTGCAAATGAGTATAATTCAAATGACGCAAATGTTCTGCAAGGCGTGCCCGAAGAAAAATTAGTTGACACTCCCTGTTGTTCTTTGTTAATTTATTCTTCCACAACTGCAGTTACATTATGATACCTAAAGATGTTAGGATCTTAGATATTTTTAGAATCAAATTTGTAAAATGTCTCAAAAACCTTGGCATACTTTAAAAAAATATTTTAGAAATCGTTACGAAATATTCAGAAAATTTCCGAAGTTCACTTTAAAAGATTTTCGAGAAAAATTGCCCTTTTCATTTCCACCTACTTCAGAAAAGAATATTACGGAAACTACCACCTTGCAATTTAAAAACAATATTTCACAGAAAAAAAATGCTCAATAATGCCCAAGATGTTTTTAAAAAGTATATGAAGGGCAAATGACGCCATGAATCGTGAAAAGTCTGGAACATATAAACCACTTTTTCGTAAACTTGCTAAAAGATTTTTTGAAATTAATCCGGAAAAATAAAATAATGCCTTTAAACTAACTGGATGCAAAATATAAAGATCTAATTTTCTAGGCTTTTAAGGTATCCGACTACGTTCGGAACCGTGATTTTGCAAAAGCATATAAATGAATAATATTTATGATATTTAGAGTCACTTAGATTAGGAAATGTATTTAAAATTGTTTTAAGAATATTATTACAATAAAATATTATTTAAGTACAATATTTTGACAAAAAAGGGACATAGAATTACAAATTTTCAAAAGATTCTCCTTTTATGAAAAATGCTTCTATTATAACAGAGGCTCAACTATAATGTTTGAAATATATAACTTAGAAGTGGGTCTATCCATGTTTTACGACAACAGGGGAGAATTTAAAGAAAAAACCCAAAAATATATATATTTCAATTGGTTGTAACTCGGAAAATAATGTGAATTTTTCAAAAAAAAATAGTTCACACTCTCTGGAGAAGTCTTTACTTTATATAAACATACACACACACACACACAAAATATTATTATTTTAGAAGCATTTTTTATAAAGGAGAACATTTTAAAAAAAGGTTATTCTAAGTTTAATTTTTTTCCAAAATGAATTTAAATAAATAGTTTTTGTCATAATGTCCTTAAAACAATTTTATACATGTATTCTAATCTAAGTGACACTAAATATCATGAAAATTATCCATCTGTACGCTTTTTTAAAATCACGGTTCCGAACGTAGTCGGATACCTGAAGTAAAATTAGGTAGTCAATTTTTCTAAGAATGTGAAAGTGGAAGTAATAAGTTGGTTATACTTGATCATGTTTTAGGAAATTATAAAAAGTGAACAAAAATTAGCTTTCAGAAATGGGATATTGAAAAACAATTCGAAATTTAAATTCTAAAAAATTGATAGAAATAATTTTTTCTCCAAACTTTCTGAATGCTCATAAATTGACTTCCTTTTGTTTTCTATTGTTTGATATTGTTCTTATTTTAATTATGGTAAAATTATTTCTAGAGGATTTCAATACTTACCACAATAAAAAAAAAATGAAAATCCTGAGAGAGAATTTGAATTGCTTACTCCAAAGTACAAATCAAATTAAATTTGTCTCAAAATTTACTCAAAATATAACATTTTAGCTTACAAAGGGTTACATGCCTTTAAGTCTTTGAATTGTCAACTTTTATAACAAGGGAATTTTTTTAAAAATAACTGGGAATATTCTCTCTTTTAAAGTTATCTAAATATTTATGTTATCAATCTCCTTATATTTTTCTCTTCTGGTATTAGAAGATCAAGAAACTAATAACAAATAATAATAGAACCAATAATTTTCTTAAACAAAAGTTTAGACCTTAATAATGGGAGTGTACAACCTCTGATCAACACTCCCTGTTACATATAACATATAACAAAAGCAAGGAAATAAACAAAATAAGGTTATTAAAATTATTAGAGATTGCATAACAAGAAATACAATGAAGCAGACTTATGTATGCAGAAAACAGTTAATACAGAAATCTTAAGTATACCTCGTTATTTTACAGAAACGGCAAGCAAAACAAAAATAATTTGTTTTCACTTTAAACTTCTCTCAATTTTAATAAAATGCTTTTTTCTAAGTGTAATGCTTTTTTATAGCTAAATATCAGTTTGCTATTATAAATATTTTTTCATGACAAGCATTAAAATAATAAAATGTTTGTAGCAGATATTTAAGATGATTTAAATCTCCAATTTTGAAAAGACCCAGACTTTATTTTTTTCGTATTTATATTTAGCACTACAATGCATCAAGTTATAAGAAATTATAAACGGGTGAAAAAGAAGCAAATTTAGTTTTTTTTTCGGAATGGGTCGACATTAAAAATTACTAATGTAGAAAATTAAGAAGTACTGGTTATAAAGTGTGGAACAAGTGATGTTTTGGCAAAGGCAATATTTTGTCTACAAGAAGCGGTGACCAAACTATCGATATGTATCGATATTTGTTCCGAGAGATTACAAAATGGCATTTTCCCTGAAAAAAAAATGATGAGAATTACAAATAATTCTTTTAAAGTTATCAATCATGGATTAGAATAAAGTTTTAATCTGTTATTTTCTTAAAAGTTAAAGGAAAGTAATAATCAAATTAGAAAATAAAAGAAGGCTTATCTTTGCTTAGAACAAAAGTTCATCGGAAGGAAATAAATCTTTTTGATGACTTCCAGAAAAAGTAAAAACAAATAATCCAGATAGTTAGATTTGTGCATTTTTTCTCCACGCAGTAAGAATCGAATTGATTCTAATTCCTCATCATCACATATTAATAAAATATATAGTACATAGATTCACTCATTACTTCATGTAATTTTATAATTCATGTTATTAATTTGTAACGTTTTCTTTTGTTTTTAATCGATTAATTTTCAATTTACTCCAACATTATTGACTGCTATGATTAATCAATTCTAATTTACTTTTAGTTCAATCTTTCCTTTTCAAAAAACAACAATAACTAGCAAATTTAATTCAGAAAATGAGACGGAAGTTCACTTACTTGAATCGATTTTATAAATTCATCAAAACTCTTGTAAACTTCATTTCAGTAATGCAAACAAACATCAACTTCTTCGAAAAATACGATTTAGAGTAATTGCGAAAGTAGCCAACTTTAGAAGCATAACTTCTAATAGCAAACGATTATATCAGTAAATAAAATAAATGAGGAGATATAAACTAAAGTATTTAAATAATTAATTTCAAAGAAAACGATAATAGTAAGAAAAAGAAAGAATTATTTTCAATCCAAACAGGATTACATACACGTGTTTTTTAAAATTTTATATTAGAGAAATACAATTGAATTATATATTTTAAACTTTTTTTTATGAAATATCAAATTTAAAACGTAGTTCAATAATAGGTGGTGATAATATTTGAATTAACGTTTCCGGTTTTAAATTCAATCCGAAATTAATTTTTTTATAAAATATTTTAAAACATGGAAAAATTCTATACAAACACGTTAATTATTTTTCTTAATTTTTTTTTTAATTTTTAAATAAATATTTCATACAACAAATACGCGGGTTTGCTGTAGGTCACCAATAAAATTATTTAATTCCTTGTTTTTATATGAAATATACTGAAAAAAGGATACGAGCAATATTTAACTTTCATCAAAAAATTTTGCACCAAATTCATCAAGAACGAAATTTTTTCAACGATACGTTGCTCAGCAAAATAACTAAAAATTCCTATTTGTAGCAAAGTAGAAGTAAATATTTCCTCAGAATTGCAGCTCTCATAATGCAACTCTATAATCAATTTCGATACGGATTTATTCAGCGAAGTGAATCGGAATCCGCAAACAGTCTATTGATGGAATGAATTTAATTAATACTTATAGATCCCGAAGTTTTTCGTTTATTTGCATTCTTCAGCGCGTTAACAGTTTTATTAATTGTTCCAATCACTACATTCGAAATGAAGTATTAAATACTCTCAATTATATTTCAAGCGCTCTTTTAAAATTTTTCTAAACCGTGTATATTCATAATAAATCTAAAAAAAAGTTTCTTTTGTATTTATTTCATTTTTAATATCTTCTATGATTCCACAAAATTCTAGAAATTTGATATGGTATTTCGCTAAATACAACAAGTAATAAAAATCTGTTAATTTTGTATGAATATGTATGGATAAAAAGAATAAACATGTTCTGATTTTTAACTTAAGTCTAAAAAAGAATATTTAAAGAAATATTGTTTAAAAGTTTTTGAGATATTGATACATTGTACCCAAATATGTCAAAGCAAAAACTTGAAAATGTTCTAATTTGTCAATCCAAGTCACGTCCCTGCTGTATGTGTGGGCGTTAAAAAACTCTTTAAACCAGCTTTTGGTTTCGATATTGAAAGTCACTGAACGACGCTTTCCAAATCATTTAGCTATTAATTTATTTTTCATTTTTGAGAAAGATATTACATCAGTGACAGTCTCTAGAAAATTACCGGTTTACGAAATTGACGGTTTCATCTCGTAAAAGTTAGCGTTTCGTAACAGAAAGTGGAAAGGTTTAATCAAGATATAAATCGAAAAAATGAAATGAGTGTTTTTATCAAAACGAATCAGTTAGTTTCTTTATGGCAGTTATGAGTTTAATATCCAGTTTCTGTAAGTTTATGACATTCGCTACTCTTAAAATCAAGTATTTCGTTATTTCATAGTTTTGATTTCAATTGTATGTTGTGTCTGTTTGGAGAGATTATTTCCTGATAAGACAACTTCTAGTAAGATATTTTTTAAATTAGAATAAAATTATATTATTTGAAATGCAATATATTTATATACAAATTCGTGATGATTGTGTTTATTGTGTTTTATTAAAAAAATATTTGCTTTGCATTTTATCTTTCTGTATTTGCAAGACTAAATACTTCATCTAATGTATAATTTTTTTAAAATATTTTTTATATTTATAAATGAAAGAAATATGAATTAATTTTGACGAAATAGTGAACATAATCTTACAAATATTATAAGAATGGTTAAATTTTGAATCCTTTCCTCGTTAAGGCTGTTTTTGCCATACGTACGAGAGCGTGAACTTGACGGGGAGAAATTTTAGACAGAAAAATGCCTCAATTTTAAAAAAATGGGGACATTGTAATCATGCATTTGTTTATAATATATTTTTTTTAAAAACAAAATATTTATAAATTTTTTTTTCTTTTTTACATAAGGGATAGTTCATTTAGCATTACGGTATGGGAAAAAGCAAAACACATTTTTAAAAGAAAAAATGGCCAAAACTCGGATAAAAATAAGTAGTACGATAAAATAAGCGGTTCTCTACAGGATAGTGTAGCCAGAATATAATATTAATGTTTTAGTACTTTTATATTTGAAAAAAATATCCCAAATTCAAAAGAAGATAGCCTTAATTAAATTACTTTCTTCGCATTATTAATAACTGTGAAAAGAATTTTTTCTTCCAAAAGTCTATATTAAATTATGCATGTAATCGTATCTATAACATTTTTTAATCCTATGACATCCTATCCATAACACAAATTTATGTATTAAGTAGACTTCATGATGGATGCCTCCAATTGGTTATGGTTACCTAGTGGTTATGGTCACGAAGTATTGGGAAATACTTTTTTAAGTAGGCCGGTCCCGCCGAAGACCCACCCATGCACGTTAAATCTGTCGAGGCTCCATGCCCTCCAGTTGGTGTGGTGTAGTAGTTAGGAGAGGGAGTGACAACTCAAATGTCATCCTCGTCACTTGACTGAGGATCTAAATTTCGATGTCCGTCACCAGTAGCTCTCGTGTTGCTTTTTGTGTGACGTCAATATAACTCTCATAATGAACAGAATTTTTTAAAGTCTGTGTGTGCATTGTACGAAGCTAGAAAAATTCAGATTCTTTACGGAATTAATCAGCTATAAATGAAAAAGATGTCATTCAACAACAAAATAATAATAAATAAATAGTGCAGATTGTAATGTAAGGGATTTTAAAACGAAAATCATGAAATTAAGTGTGCAAAACTAAACTTTATAAAACAGTTGTGAGATTTGCTCCTGTATTTATTGCTCAAATTTGTAGGATTTTATTTTATTTTTTGTACCCTTCTTATTCCGGTGAGAGTTCATGTTAAATTTCTTGAAGCTGATTTATACAAAAAGATTAAAAATAAATGAATCTTTTCATTTTTGTTGATTTTCCTTTTGATTCAAAAAAACTGGAAAAAAGTTAGGATCTTTGAATTTTTCCTTTCAAGATTTTGGAAAATTTTTTATCTTATCTAATGCTTAATTTAATTTGAGAAACACATAATTCTGATTTCAATTTAAACACTAGTTAAATTTTAAATAATAACTTTTTCCCCCCTCCACTTATATTTACGATATTATTTCTCTTACATTGATTTTTACATTTAAAATTCACAAAAAGAGGTTGAAAAAAATTT